>CM076584.1:1009196862-1009278032 GCA_034641835.2 Pinus albicaulis
AATTTTAAGGAATTCAAGTGGATGGAATGGGTTTGAAGGGATGAAAGGAACTCAAGAATATTTCAACATGTTCAAAAGAAAGAAATGGAATGATTACAAATAAAGATCAGTGAAGAATTCTTTACTATAGTAATCAAAATGTTTAGATTAGCGAAGCAAGAGCATTTAAGAATTCATTGCTTACAACCAATCTAGAAGAAAACATTTTAGAATAATCACAACTGAACTCAGAGTACAATTAAGTAAATTCTGAGTTATTCTTTTATGTCAGTGATTCAGAAATGGACACAATGATATTATAAACATATATAAAACTTAAGACATAGGATAGAAAGACTTATTGAACTGCAATTCGACGCATGAATCCTGCAAAAAGTCCTGAGCTTCAAATAGTCATCCAGCAAGCCACAAAGAAGTTTCTCCAATGCACTTTTATTCCAAAAACATCAATGTCACAGCAAAGTAGTAGAATCCACCCAAAATACTTCCAAGAGTGAAGTATTTATACAAATTCTAAACTAAAATATCTTGAAAAAATATCAAGATTAGTTCACAAATCTCTCCAACTGTTTTACATAAATAGAACTTAAGTAAAGGACACTCAAACTAATTCATCTATTTGGCACTATTTTTTATGGATAGGTGATGACAAAGAGGAGAATTCGAATTTGATCCAACTCTTAGTTGATGATGAGGCATCTAAGTCACTAACTGCTTCCTTTCTTTGTGCAATTCTGCTCCAACAATTCTGCAAATTTGGGGTCCAATGATACCTTTATATTTCTCAATCCGTAATAGATATGTAAACATTGAAAGAGGTTATTGTAGATAAATATGTTGGTGAGCTAAACCTCTTTCAGTTTCCCAAAATTCCTCTCCAGCTATGCATAATAGTCTCTGTAAAAAATATGTGTAAAACAGAGTTTTACAGAGTCTGAAAAATGACCTGTAAAGATGCGCATGTAGCTCTCATTATAAAACCCCTGTGCAAAAACTGAGATAGGTTTTTGTAGATGGGTCTCTTAGGAAAAAAAACCTCCTTCATTTTTGTAAGATGTATTTCTGATTGGCTACAATACTCTCTGCAAAATGATGACTTAAACTGGAATTTTCTGCAAAAAGTGCTTTTCAACATTGTTTAATATTTCCAAAACCATAATGGCTGTTAGAAAAGTGAGAGAGGTTTTTGTAGATGGCCCTCTTAAGAACATAAACCTCCTTCAGTTTTGTAAAATTCATCTTGGATTGATCACAATAGTTTCTGAAAAACTATGACTAAAATATGCAATTTCTGCAAAAATGTTCCTTCTTGTTATGTTTTTTCATCTTTTTACTTTCTTGCTCTTTTGACTGTTTTAATTTCACTTTAGACAAACCTCACTATTGGTGAAAGTATTCTCATCTCTTTTTACCATTTTACTGCCTTCTGTATTTACTTTTACTGTTTACCTTTGACTGCTCTGTAACTTCATTTTAACTTTCACTGACTTTTACCTGATACAATTTAACCACTGATACTCTTTAGCTGTTATGCTTTCTAACCTCTGTTTGAATAGATTTGATAACAATCTTGGAGTAAACAAATCTTATGACTAGTATTAAGACTGTTTATCCAAGGATGTGATCTTCTGATCACCTCTTCATGGGACAACCGAGTAGATTTTTCAAGCAATTCCCCAATGGACAAGGGAGTGAGGTTTTGACCGGGTTCAAAATGGAGCATCATTCAAGGCTACAGGAACTCCCATTTTGGTTCTTGTGGAAAAATGGAAATTTGGCTAATGGTGAGGAATTGAGTAAATTCACGGGAAGAACAGGTCCATTTGCAGATTTAGTAATTCAATTACAGTTTCCGGGGTCACAGAATGAACTAGTAATTAATTCTGACTCTGTTTCAGTGAAGGAAAAAAGGAAAGCTGAGATTTCAACAAAGTTCAGTTTGAATTTAGGGTAAATACCGGTTTTTGGAGAAAACAATGTTTGGATAGGTTCCGGCTAAGGTATATAATCTTTTGAGAGGCTTGTTTGCAATCTTCTTCGAAAGGATAAGGTAAGTGGACTTCACAAATTCGAATTTTGAATTTTTCTGCGTGGAAGGCGTTTTCTTTCGCTGGCGTACAAAATGATGAAAAATACGTGAATGTTTTGTTTTATCGGCAAAGTCAAACAGGGGGGAATTTTTATTATTTTTATGGGATTACGTCACTGATGTACGATGGATGCGTCACCGGGGTCGGGCGGTAAGCGGTAAATTCCGCACCGCTTTCGGGAGCAGGCGGTTTTCAGCGGGGAGGCAGCGATTCCATTCGGAGATCAACACGTGGCGGGTGCACTATTTCGAAACCACCGTGATCCCGCGCGTTAACGATCGGACGATGGATGGCTGGCGGAATTACAGCGGGCCGTTGATCCGGGAATGGGCGATCGGACGGGTGATATGACGTGAAGAAGGTAGGGGATTTAACACGCGGGCCCAAAGTAATTAATGTTAATTTAACTATTCCGGGCGACGTCTTATTGACTGAGGGATTGGTTATTAATTAATCCGGGTGATTAATTAATCCCGTGGTTTAATGAGAGTTGGGGTTGCGGCGGGGCTTTGGTTTTATTTGTTTTTTCCGTTTAAAACATAAAACATATGTTTAAAACCCTTTCAATATTTTTATTATATGGTAATAAATTAATGCAATTTATTAACCATAGGGGCGGGGATAGTTTATAAGGATATGTTTTTAACCAAAGGGTATTATAATGAGAGATTTTATTTCAAACATATGGAATTAAATACTTTGGCTAAAAATATATAATAAGAGGGTTTTGGGGATATTACATAGGAGGAGTTAAATACAATAGGATAAGGTATTTTTATTAAGGATTTAATAAATAAATCAGATGTTAATATGACAAAGGGACAAGGGAAACTCAAAATACTTTACACAACTAGGAAAGTGGATATTTCTGAAGTAAATTGCATCATCTCAATTTCAACACTTAAACATAGAATAGCAAGTAATTTTGAGGGATTATTATGGAAATTTGCATGATTTTCCTAAGTAAAATAAAATTTTACTTAGGAAAAGATTAAAAGGGAATGTTTATAATAATAAATAACTTCAAATACTTAGGTCTTTTTGATCATCAGGCCGAGGGTCCGGTCCCTCGAAAAGTCAAGGAAATGCCTTGAGCCCCTTTAATCTTCAAATACCTTAGCACTTTGGGGAAATTAGTAAAACTCTTAGGGAGAAAGTGATGTGGGAAGTTAATGATTTTGACTTTGCTTTCTGTAAATTTTCCAATGTATATTCTGCTTCAATACTTGTGATGAAAGTTAAAGATCAAACACATTTAACACCATCATTCATCATATGAAACTTTGCAACACCATCTACCTACCCTATCTACTTTACACTACCATTTTCTCTTCTTTATTAGGGTGCACTTAGACTGGCAAACCCTTATAAATCTTCTTTTCTTTTACAAGGAAAATCTATCTAATTCTACCCTTATTACATCCAAGGGCTCAGATTAAACTGTTGAGCACCTTTTATTAACTCTACCTATCTACTTATCTGCCAAGATTAAACTGTTTGGTCAGATATTTATTCTCTATTCTACAACATGAAATTGAAACATGAATGAGTCAAGTTTAAGCAGTTTGACTCTTCATAAATTGTGGCAAAAGTTTGACAAGCTGCACACAATTGCTTTATTACAAAAATGAAATAGTAGTGGCATTTGGATTTGCACACTTTCCTTGGTCTATTTTTTGCTTGGGGTTCATTTCTTTCATTTTCTTGACCAATTTATTTTTCTTACCCTTTGATTTTTCTTTTTAGGGTATACCCTCTTTACATTTTTTAAATTTTTTAATTTTTTGGTTTTTCAAGAATATGGAACACCTTTGCTCAAGAAAAAGGTTTGAACATATTCCATAGTTCAATCAAGACAATCATGAAAAATGACACCTATTGGTATAGGAGTCTAACACTGGCTCTACTTGGGGATGGCTTTTCCTTGTGAAAAGTCAAGAACAACAGGTCAGTTGCCTCAAAATGTCTCCAAAATAAACCATGTAATATCCTTCTTCTGGTAGCTTTATTGTATATATGATAGTAAAACTTCTGAAGCTTAGGGCCTTCACTTCGGGCTTCAACTCCAGTAAGTTACTATCCACTCAAAATTTAAAACTTTGTTGCCCAGTTAGGAATTTTCTGCCTTGTTCCAATCCCAAACATGAATTTGTTGTGGTTGAAAATATTGAATTGAATATAGTCCTTTTTCTGCAACCTGAAATCTGATCTAAAACTAAAACAACACACAAAAAATTTCAAACCAACTTAATGAAAAACTAGCTGAAAATTGAAAAACTAAAAAAATGCTCAAAATTCTGAGCTTATTAGCACTCATCTACCTACTCAATCTATTGTTCAACTGCTAGTTAGGTAAAATGAAATAGCCAATGCAACCATTCAAGCATTATGTACTTTGATAGATTTTGTTGCATTTTCTTGTTGATTATCAAAATTGTACTTCTGCAACCTATTAGAAACTTGTCAACAAATGAGAGGATAAGGAAACACTTGATTTCCTTTGTTGACTCTAGAAACTGTACAAAAGGATCTTCCAAAATATATACACTGATGTTTAACTGATCTGAACAACTGTACATCTATTCTGGATGGCCTCCATGCCATGAATCTAAAATGTTATTTTCGTCTTTATCTCCCTGCAAACTTTCAAATAAGATTTGTGATGATATTCCTACTGATTGTAATGTTTGACTGTTGAAACCTTTATCATCTTGATTCTGAAAATCATAGTTAGTTAATAGAGGAATGCTTTGAATGCCTTCAATATTCAACATATCTGCTATTGGATCTTGAAAATCTTGGGAAAATTGCTGGAACCTATGACATATAAAATTCCATGGGACTTCATAAACTTCAACAAGTTTCCCATTCTTTTCTTTAAATATGTTATACCACATTTCCTTTAAAAGCTGAAATGGTTCAAAAAATAGTGGTATGAAACTTTCTTGTGTCATTTGATCATTTATTTCAATGGGAACTGATAACTGCAATTGTGAAACTGAAAAATCTTGATCAATAGTTTCATTATCTTCTTTGTTGTCAATCACAATTCCTAAAGATTGTTGATTATTGATGGCATGATAGTTTTCTCTAATGAACTGAAATGAAGCAAAACAAAGAGGTAAATAATCTTCACTTATTTCCACATTTTCTGCTCTTCCTTCCTCACTCTCATGGCTGATCTGTATTGGCTGATCACTGTCTTCAATCTGCTGAAACTGCATTTCTTCATCCTCCAAACTAGCTTATGATATCTCTGTAAAGTTAGCTTGACTTTGGAGAACATAACTATCATCATAATGATCATACTTAGGCAAATCATAAAAATAAGGAATGTCATCAAACATACACATTAGAACAACAGATTCCTCTTCCTCATATTGATTTGTAAATTCATTTTCTGATTTATGATAATTTGAATTAAGAGGAATTTGTTCATGGCTATCAACCTCTTCTATTTCTTCATGATGATTTTGAATAAAAAATTCTTCTTTCATAGTGATCTTCTGTGTTATTTCATCTAGTTTTCTTACCAAAAGGTTGAGTTTTACCTCTGCAATGTTTTTCCTTTCCTCTTCTTCTACTTTCAACTTTTCATGTTTGATTTGGAGATTAACTTCCACATCAACTGCAATATTTTGCATCTGTACAAGTGTTTTTGGATCTCTTTCTCTTAACCGAAATTCTATTTCTGAATCAAAGGCACTTGGATAATCCAAGAGAGCTGAATCATGAGGAGGTCTAATATTTTCTGGCATTGAATAATAAACTTGATTAAATCTGTCAGAAAATTGTTGTATCGTTTCATTTGAATGTCTTTTTAATTGATTATATTCTTCCATGATCACAAAATGATTAACGTTTATTATCCATCTATCAAGGAAAAGTTTGATAAACTGTTGGAAATTTGAGATGCTAGCATTAGGCAGATTTTTGAACCAACTCTTTATTCTATTTTGCAAAGAAAGAGCAAAAAGTCTGATTTTAACATCATCTTCATCAATCTCAAATAAATCCAAATAATTCTCAAAACCTTGAATATGTTTTTGGGCAGTGATACCATTCTCTCCATCAAATCTAGGAAGATGCTTGTAGTATTTTTTAGGAAAATCATGGAGTATAGGAGGTAAAATAAGGGGCTTATATCTATCTGGAACTTTATATGGCACAGGGATATGTACAGGGATTGTAAGATCAGTCTTGATTATTTGAGGCTTCTTAATTGGAAAATGATCATCATTAGATTCATAAGAAAACTGCTCAAAGAGATTAGGAGAATTATTACTTACAATCTTCAAAGGAAAATAACTAAAAACTAATCTAAGATCTTCTATAAAATACGATATACATTGAAAAAATTTCTTAATGAGAAAGAACATAATGTCTTGGATTAAGATCCAAGTTGAAAGCCTGATCTTTCCATATTGTCCTTTGAGGTTCATTCCTCCAATGGAGTCTTGATTCTGAAATTGATTTGGAGTCGCCGGGTGGATGATTTTAACATTTGTGTGTCTGATCCCTGTCCACCATCATAGATCAGATCTAAACCTGTAAAACAATTCTGAAGAAAAAGTTAGTTCTTCAGGAAACCAAATTTTGAATATTTTATGATTATTTTATTTTTTTATGAATTTTCAAAACAACTTATATGATTTCTTTAAGAAATTTAAGATTTTTAATTAAAATTTTCTCAAAGATTTATTGAACTAGAGAGTCTGATTGAATGTTTTGAATCCAAAGTTCAGTTTATAAGCTAAACCAGAGATAGACTGAAGCAGCATTTATTTACTTTTGCAATTGCAATGCAAAAGCAATTTCAAAGGCTACCTGGCTGATCTTCAGACTCTGTCTATAGCTTATAAATCAAACAGTAGTATCAATAAAATGATTCAGATCCCCAGTGGAGTCGCCACTATGTTATCACTCAGGTTTTCCTTGAAGTTGTGGAAAAGGAAAGTATACCCGAGGTAACCACAAACCAACCTTCGGATGCAGAATCTAGCCAATCTGCATCCAGAGAGGGCTCTCTCTTTATGATTTATATTTGTTCTTAGAAAGTTTTAGGCTAGTTATAAGTCCAAGAAATGTGTTTGAAAATGGTGGAATTCGCCAACTAAGGGCAAGGTTGAATATTTTCAGGCCATTGGGCTATGGAGTCAAAGGATGGCTTTACTGGATTAATCTTCTACACACAGGATGGCTTTGCAGGGCAAGATAGCCAAACAAAGAACAATTTTAAGGAATTCAAGTGGATGGAATGGGTTTGAAGGGATGAAAGGCACTCAAGAATCTTTCAACATGTTCAAAAGAAAGAAATGGAATGATTACAAATAAAGAGCAGTGAAGAATTCTTTACTATAGTAATCAATATGTTTAAATTAGCGAAGCAAGAGCAATTAAGAATTCGTTGCTTATAACCAATTTAGAGGAAAACATTTAGCATAATCACAACTGAAATCAGAGTACAATCAAGTAAATTCTGATTTATTCTTTTATGTCAATTATTCAGAAATGGACACAATGATAATATAAACAGATATAGAACATAATACATAGGATAGAAAGACTTATTGAACTGCAATCTGACACATGAATCCTGCAAAAAGTCCTGAGCTTCAAAGTATCATCCAGCAAGCCACAAATAAATTTCTCCAAAGCACTTTTATTCCAAAAACATCAATGTCACAGAAAAGTAGTAGAATCCACCCAAAATACTTCCAAGAGTGAAGTATTTATACAAATTCTAAACTAAAATATCTTGAAAAAATATCAAGATTAGTTCACAAATCTCTCCAACTATTTTACATAAATAGAACTTAAGTAAAGGACACTCAAACTAATTCATATATTTGGCACTATTTTGTATGGATAGGTGATGACAAAGAGAAGAATTCGAATTTGATCCAACTCTTAGTTGATGATGAGGCATCCAAGTCACTAACTGCTTCCTTTCTTTGTGCAATTCTGCTCCAACAATTCTGCAAATTTTGGGTCCAATGATACCTTTATATTTCTCAATCCGTAATAGATATGTAAAAATTGAAAGAGGTTATTGTAGATAAATATGTTGGTGAGATAAACCTCTTTCACTTTCCTAAAATTCCTCTCCAGCTGTGCACAATAGGCTCTGTAAAAAGATGTGTAAAACAGAGTTTTACAGAGTCTGAAAAATAACCTCTAAAGATGTGCATGTATATCTCAGTCCGAAATCAATGTCCAAAAAATGAGATAGGTTTTTGTAGATGGGTCTCTTAGGAACCAAAACCTCCTTAATTTTTGTAATATGTATTTCTGATTGGCCACAATATTCTCTGCAAAATTATGACTTAACAGGAATTTTCTGCAAAAAGTGCTTTCCAACATTGTTTAATATTTCCAAAACCATAATGGCTGTTAAAAAAGTGAGAGAGGTTTTTGTAGATGGCCCTCTTAAGAACATAAACCTCCTTCAGTTTTGTAAAATTCATCTTGGATTGATCACAATAGTTTCTGCAAAACTATGACTAAAATATGCAATTTCTGCAAAAATGTTCCTTCTTGTTATGTTTTTTCATCTTTTTACTTTCTTGCTCTTTTGACTATTTTACTTTCACTTTAGACAAACCTCCCTATTGGTGAAAGTATTATCATCTCTTTTTACCATTTTACTGCCTTCTGTATTTACTTTTACTGTTTACCTTTGACTGCTCTGTAACTTCATTTTAACTTTCACTGACTTTTACCTGATACACTTTAACCACTGATACTCTTTAGTTGTTATGCTTTCTAACCTCTGTTTGAATAGATTTGATAAAAATCTTGGAGTAAACAAATATTATGACTAGTATTAAGACTGTTTATCCAAGGATGTGATCTTCTGATCACCTGTTCAGGGGACAACCGAGTAGATTTTTCAAACAATTCCCCAATGGACAAGGGAGTGAGGTTTTGACCAGGTTCAAAATGGAGCATCATTCAAGGCTACAGGAACTCCCATTTTGGTTCTTGTGGAAAAATGGAAATTTGGCTAATGGTGAGGAATTGAGTAAATTCACGGGAAAAACAGGTCCATTTGCAGATTTAGTAATTCAATTACAGTTTTTGGGGTCACGGAATGAACTAGTAATTAATTCTAACTCTGTTTCAGTGAAGGAAAAAAGGAAAGTCGAGATTTCAACAGAGTTCAGTTTGAATTTAGGGTAAATACCTGTTTTTGGAGAAAACAGCGTTTGGATAGGTGCCGGCTAAGATAGATAATCTTCTGAGAGGCTTGTTTGCAATCTTCTTCGAAAGGATAAGGTAAGTGGACTTCACAAATTCGAATTTTGAATTTTTCTGCGTGGAAGACGTTTTCTTTCACTGGCGTACAAAATGATGAAAAAGACGTGAATGTTTTGTTTTATCAGCAAAGTCAAACGGGGGGGAATTTTTATTATTTTTATGGGATGACGTCACTGATGTACGATGGATGCATCACCGGGGTTGGGCGGTAAGCGGTAAATTCCGCACCGCTTTCGGGAGCAGGCGGTTTTCCGCGGGGAGGCAACGATTCCATTTGGAGATCAACACGTGGCGGGTTCACTGTTTCGAAACCACCATGATCCCGCGCGTTAACGATCAGACGATGGATGGCTGGCGGAATTACAGCGGGCCGTTGATCCGGGAATGGGCGATCGGACGGGTGATATGACGTGAAGAAGGTAGGGGATTTAACACGCGGGCCTAAAGTAATTAATGTTAATTTAACTATTCCGGGCGGCGTCTTATTGACTGAGGGATTGGTTATTAATTAATCTGGGTGATTAATTAATCCTGTGGTTTAATGAGAGTTGGGGTTGCGGCGGGGCTTTGGTTTTATTTGTTTTATCCGTTTAAAACATAAAACATATGTTTAAAACCTTTTCAATATTGTTATTATATGGTAATAAATCAATGTAATTTATTATCCATAGTGGCGGGGATAGATTATAAAGATATATTTCTAACCAAAGGGCACATAATGTGGGTCTTTTATGAATAATTGGAAAATAAATACTTTGGTTGAAATTTTATAATAAGATGGGCTTTTGGGATATTTATGTAGAAGGAGTTATACATATAGGAAAATGTAAGTTATATAAGGATTTAATATTTAAAGTTAAATGTTAATATGACAATGGGACAAGGGAAACTCAAAATACTTTACACAACTAGGAAAGTGGAGATTTCTGAAGTAAATTGTATCATTTCAATTTCAACACTTAAACATAAAATAGTAAGTAATTTTGAGGGATTATTATGGAAATTTGCATGATTTTCCTAAGTAAAATAAAATTTTACTTAGGAAAAGATTAAAAGGGAATGTTTATAATAATAAATAACTTCAAATACTTAGGTCTTTTTGATCATCAGGCCGAGGGTCCGGTCCCTCCAAAAGTCAAGGAAATGCCTTGAGGCCCTTTAATCTTCAAATACCTTAGCACTTTGGGGAAATTAGTAAAAATCTTAGGGAGAAAGTGATGTGGGAAGTTAATGATTTTGACTTTGCTTTCTGTAAATTTTCCAATGTATATTCTGCTTCAGTACTTGTGATGAAAGTTAAAGATCAAACACATTTAACACCATCATTCATCATATGAAACTTTGCAACACCATCTACCTACCCTATCTACTTTACACTGCCATTTTCTCTTCTTTATTAGGGTGCACTTAGACTGGAAAACCCTTATCAATCTTCTTTTCTTTTATAGGGAAAATCTATCTAATTCTACCCTTATTACATCCAAGGGCTCACATTAAACTGTTGAGCACCTTTTATTAACTCTACCTATCTACTTATCTGCGAAGATTAAACTGTTTGGTCATATATTTATTCTCTATTCTAAAACATGAAATTGAAACATGAATGAGTCAAGTTTAAACAGTTTGACTCTTCATAAATTGTGGCAAAAGTTTGACAAGCTGCACACAATTGCTTTATTACAAAAATGAAATAGTAGTTGCATTTGGATTTGCACACTTTCCTTGGTCTATTTTTTGCTTGGGGTTCATTTCTTTCATTTTCTTGACCAATTTATTTTTCTTACCCTTTGATTTTTCTTTTAGGGTATACCCTCTTTACATTTTTTAATTTTTTTTATTTTTTGGTTTTTCAAGAACTTTGCAACACCATCTACCTACCCTATCTACTTTACACTACCATTTTCTCTTCTTTATTAGGGTGCACTTAGACTGGCAAACCCTTATCAATCTTCTTTTATTTTACAAGGCAAATCTATCTAATTCTACCCTTATTACATCCAAGGGCTCAGATTAAACTGTTGAGCACCTTTTATTAACTCTACCTATCTACTTATCTGCCAAGATTAAACTGTTTGGTCAGATATTTATTCTATATTCTACAACATGAAATTGAAAAATGAATGAGTCAAGTTTAAACAGTTTGACTCTTCATAAATTGTGGCAAAAGTTTGACAAGCTGCACACAATTGCTTTATTACAAAAATAAAATAGTAGTGGCATTTGGATTTGCACACTTTCCTTGGTCTATTTTTTGCTTGGGGTTCATTTCTTTCATTTTCTTGACCAATTTATTTTTCTTACCCTTTGATTTTTCTTTTAGGGTATACCCTCTTTACATTTTTTAATTTTTTTTATTTTTTGGTTTTTCAAGAATATGGAACACCTTTGCTCAAGAAAAAGGTTTGAACATATTCCATAGTTCAATCAAGACAATCATGAAAAATGACACCTATTGGTATAGGAGTCTAACAGGGCCTATGGAAAACACAGAGTGAAAATTTTGCATTTTTGAGCTTGTGCAAGAGGAAAAACTTTTTGATCAAGATCAAATCACTAGGGCTACGTTTGGTAAGTAATTTGATTCAGTGTTCAGTTCCAGAGAGTGGAATATGCAGCAACTCATTAGGAGGATGAAGAGTACATTTCAGAGAGATATATAGTCGTCACATAGAAAAGGAAGCACAATTATGTGTAGGGTTACATAGTTCCTAAAGGGAATCATGCAAAAGTGGCATAGTGCCTTCTTGATCCATTCTACAGATAGCTGGAAGCTACGGTTTCTAAGCCAGGAGGGCCAAAACTCAGTTTCAGATCAGCTTTGATGAGATGGAGAGGACAGGTGATGTAGTTCTTCATCTCTCCCATGGAGGCTTACACAGTAGCAACGTAGGCATCACGTAGAGGCAGAGACGGGCTTAACCAGCGTTGTTTAGATTAGCTGGGGATTTGCAGAGTGAGTTATATATCACATTTCTTCTGTTGCCAAGATTTTCTCTGAAGGGTGAGCCAGATATTGACAAGCTAGTTGTACTCAATATTATGTTGCTTAATAATATGAAACCCTCAGATCTATTGCACTGGTTTTCTCGATTTTGGTTTTTCCCTGGACTTAGTTCAAAAATAACTGTGTGGAATGTGGATGTTTTTCATTGTATTTTTTTGAGTTTGTTACAACACTTTGATTTATTCCGCAACAGTATTTGTGTAGACTACTTTAGTAACTACTTCGATATTTCACTGTAATTAAATAATTATGAAAAATAATAGGAGAAGTAATTCAGATGTGTTGCAGCAGGGGTATAGATTTAGGATTTTTCACATCATATCAGAGCTTATTCAAGATGAAGTATAGGAGAAATATGAGTGATCCAGACGATGAACGCTGAAGAGACTGGGAAATTTGTAACCAACAATAGACTACCCCAATAATTAGGCAGTCCATGCCAGTAGGGAAATCCAATGCAGAAAGAGCTCCCTCTTAGAGAGTTGACATAGGAGTAAGCTTTTTCAGTTGTAGAAGAGGCAGCATAGTAGACCAACATAGTTGAAGGACGCAGTTGCTGCACAACAGTGAGTGTTGGTGCATAAGCATAAAAAAATTTCTAAAAAACACAGGTTGGGGATTTCTTGACCTCGGAGAGTTTTATTACTTAAATAAACTCAGTTTTTCCCATGCAGCAATATAATCATTGAATTACTCCACAAGGAGTGCATAATTCTAGCTCGTCAGAGGGTTTGAGGGAGAAATCGACAATGGAGGAGATGGCTAGCAATGGGTTGCATGACCAAGATAGATTGGGGGTGCCTCTAACTATGTTATTTGGAAGTCAAATATTCAGTTTCTCCTAGATAAGAATGATCTAAAGGTTGTCATTGACAACGCAGTTGTAGAACCACTTGATCCAGCACATCTGAGAGCATTTAAGAAGAACATGGCAAGAGACCAATGATTGATCCTAGATGGTGTGAAGGATCACATCATACCTCACATACCAGCAAATAAAACAGCTAGAGAAATTCGGGTAGAGCTGGAAAATCTATACCAAGGATCTTCCAAGAAATGGAAAATGCATATGGAGGAGAAGATGCGTAATACCAGGATGAATAAGGAGAGAATTTTAACTCCTTCCTGTCTCTTATTTAAGATAACCAAGATCAGTTGTTAACAGTAGGGTCAACACCTAGAGACTCAGAGAAAATAAGGCTCACTCTGAAGTCTATTTTAGCAGGCTATCATGTCTTTGTCCAGAGCATTCTGGGCAGAGAAAAATTTCCAGGATGGGAAGCGATGTGGGTAGCCTTGCAGCAAGAGGAGCTGAGGATAGACCTCCTCAAAATCCATATTAAGGATGGAAACAGTGGTTTGAAAGTCAAGAAGGAGGAGGATGATAGCACAACCCTTGCATCAAAGGGGAAACAGAGGAAGAAGTAAAAATATTTGTCCAATATCAAGTGTTTCAGGTGTGGGGAAATCAGAAATTATGCCACACAATGTCCTCTTAAGAAAAAGGACAAGGAGGAGAAGCACGATACTGAAGCTGGAGCTGCCAATATTGAGGCCGAAGTTGATTGTGCTATGTTGGCTCATATTCTGAAAGGAGAGAAATAGGTTGACTTGGATTTGTAGATCCAGAATCTACAAGTGGTAGGATCCTTAAGTATTTACAAACTCTTGGATCACATGTGAGCTATGAAAACCTTAATATAGTAGTAGGATGGACAGTTGTAGCAGAAGATGAAGAGACATTCCAGTGGCAAGAAATACTAGGGCATGATCAATGCAAAGAGGGAGCAACAACAATAGCAGTTGAGGAGCATCAATGCAATGCATAGTGGTGCAATGCAGTGCTCACGCAGTGTAAATTAGCAGAAGCATAGCATATTCAGAGAGCTAGTGTAGAAGTTGGCAAAAGATAGTCTTATTGTCAAAGATGCAGTTTTACTTATCCAATTTTAGATGTTTTTCTATTGAAATTAGCAACATTACAATAGCAACAGTTATTGAGCAGCAACAATGACATGTGATTTACAATATCATAGTGCACAATGGTGCAACGCAATGCAGAGCAGTGCTCACACAATTTTCACATAGTGTAGCACTATGGTTGCAGAATTCATAGGGAGTTGCAGTACAATAGTAGTTGGCAGCAACATGCAGAGTCAATGGCAGCACATATGCAACATTTTTTTGTAGTGTTGGTGAGCATCATCAACAATAAAATAACATATGTTACAGAAGTGAGAGAAACACATTGAGTTGTATTGCTAGAGACTTTCCTTGCTAAGAGGGAGTGTTGATTTATGGTAGCATTAGATGTGCTCTAGCCTTGTAATTTTGTATATAGTCTAATACACATTTATTCCATAATACCAAGAAAGGATTTTGGAAAATTCCACTTAGAGAGGGTTTAATTAAATTAATTAATAATTTTTTAATGTTTTCCTAAGTCTAAACATAGGGAAACTAATTACTTAAAGGGTATTAATTAAAATAAGTGTGAATATTCTTGATAAATTCATGGATCATCTCCAAGTTAATCTTAGCCCTTGATTAATTTTTAATCTTGGTTGTTGAAGGGTCAAAAAAGAAAACGCGAAGTTGGGAAACACTTTTTGGCATGAGATAGAATTCGAGAGAGTTTTTTAATTTCTCGGCCGAGAAAAAAAGTCAACAAAATTTCTCGGTCGAGAGTTTTCAAAACTCTCGGCCGAGAGTTGTGTGAAAAATTTCTCGGCCGCAAACTCTCGGCCGAGAGTTAGAAAAACTCTCGGCCGAGAGTTTTTTACATTCAAAAACTCTAGGCCGAGAGTTTTTCTAACTCTCGGCCGAGAGTTTTATTGTGCAAACTCTCGGCCGCAAACTCTCGGCCGAGAGTTTTTAAAACTTTTTCCCAGGAGTTTTCCCGCGCATAAATTGGTTTAAAACTCTCGGCCGAGAGTTTTAAAAATTTCTCGGTCGAGAGTTTTTCTCGGCCGAGAGTTTCTGGTCAACAAAAAACTCAGAAAACTCTGCAGTTTTGAGAAACCTACAACTTTGGAGGGATAGAACACCTACAAAAAAAAAATGTTATATGTCGGACCAAGTACCATTAGATTCGTCTCTAAATCTAGTTTTTGATGATGTGAGATTTATGGAGTTTCGTTAAAAAATTCAATTTTTTATTAATTTTTTACTAAACTATGTCACTATGGAATTTCATTGTTCGAAAAATTGCACTAAATGAAAATTCAATAACTTTCAAACGAGGACACCAAAAAATTTAAAAAAATCATAGTGCACTTCCTCTCCCTGTCTACTTCAAAAGGGTACTCTCATTTTTCTTATTGACGATCACATTGAAAAAAAAATCAAAGGATAATAAAATGTACTGAAACATCACTGTTTTTTTGTCTTCGTCCATTTCAAAAAATAATAAAAAATAGTGATTTGATCCGAAAATTACCAAAAAATAGTTTGTGCACTAGTGCAATATATGCAGATTATGATGCTATGATTTTTTTCCAAAAAATGAATAACCTTCCCTAAAAAAAGTAAAGGATAATAAAGTGACTATTTATGTTTGCCTGAAAATTTCAAGTATATGCAGTTAGTAAACAACAAATTTACCCCTCTATATGTCAATATTTTTTTTATTTTTTAAATATCGGTATGGAGGTAAGACGATTCTCTACAATTCTTGTTTTTATGTCAAAGCATAATTTGCGATAAAAATATGAGTTTAGTGGAGTTGAATTTGAAAAACATAGAAAATTACAATTTTCAACGTCAAAAAAGGGCAAAAAGTGTTTCCCAGCTTCACATTTTCACCCCAAAATATTATAAGGAGTGTAAGGGGCCCATGGAAAACACACATTAAGAATTTAGCATTTTCGAGCTTGTGAGAGAGACACAAATATTTGATCAATATTGAATCACTAGAGCTTGGTTTTCTAAGTGATTTTATTGATTGATCAGTTCCAGAGAGGCGCAGATGTAGTAACTAGTCAGGAGGACCAGGAGTACATTTTAGAGAAAGAGGCAACAATCATGCAGAGGAGGCAACGCACTCATCTGGAGGGGTGACATAGTTCCTAAAAGGAATCATGCAGAAGTGACACGTGCCTCCTTGATTCAGTCCAGAGATAGCTAGAGGTTCGGGTTTCCAAGTCAGGAGGGCCAAAACTCAGTTTCAGATAAGATTTGATCAATTGTATAGGAGAGGTGATGTAGTACTTCAGCTTTCCCATGGAGGCTTAGATAGTAGCAGTGTAGGCATCACGCAGAGGTAGAGAGGGGATTCATTAGTGTTGCTCAGATCAGGCGTGGATTTGCAGAGTGAAGTATATCTCACATTTCTTCTGTTGTGAATATTTTCTCTGAAGGGTGAGCCGGATACTTGCACCCTAGTTGTACTCAAGATTCTACTGCTTAATAATATAAAACCCTCAAATCTGCTGCACTAGTTTTCCCGAGTTGGGTTTTTCCAGGGAGTTATTCCAAAAATAACTATGTCAAATGTGGATGTTTTTCATTGTATTTTTTTTCAGTTTGTTTCAAATCTTAGATTTATTTCTCAACATCATTTGTGTATACTTCTTCAGTAATTTCTTTCATATTTCACTGTAATGAAAGAATTATGAAAAATAATAGGAGAATTAGTTCATATTTATTGCAGTAGGGATCCAGATTTAGGATTTTTCACATAGTGGTCTTCCCAAGTGGAAATTTTCAGTAACATATTACGGTTAAAGTCTGAATACATTTTAGTTCTAATTTTACTTATTAAATTATTATTGCACATAAGGAATCTAATTCTATTTATATTGCTAAAGGGAAATTATATGTGTAAGGGTTTGCAATACCTATAGTAGAATGCTAAATATTTTATTTTAAGAATTGTTGTCTATAATTTACGATTTTTGGTGGATTATGTATATATGTACATATCCGTTCCTGAAATGGTAGGAACTAAATGTGTTTCCCTTGAGGAGAAGTAACACATATACATCAATTTATAAGTCAACATGTAGATATTAATATGTACTCAAAGGTATATTTTTCTAAGAGTAGAACTCAAAAAGAGCTAATTTGTGATGTTGGTTGAGAGGCTCTAAGAGAACTAGAGAGGATCAAACCCATACACCCATTCAAGTATGGTAGAGTTGGGGACATATTTCTCGATAAACATGTTTCCAATTTAACTAGTTCTGACACTTTCAGGATCTTTATAGAAATTAAGTAGTTCTAAATATATATGGACTTAATAGATTACATGAGAAGATAGTAGATTTGGTGGATATAATATAGCGTAGTGGCTAAACAAAGGAAGAAAAAGAAAATAACACTGATAAATATCAAACCACCAAACAATTTTATCTAAGACGTGAACGGAGCTAGAACAAAATCAATGGAAAATTTGGTCAAAATACAAATTCATGACGCAGAGGATTTTTATTTTTTAAATGTATCATGTTTCAATGTATATCATTTCCTTATTACAATATTAATCTTAATTCTATCCGTGGATAACACATAAAAAAAATACCTCTTCGAAACAAAGGAAAAATCAAAAGATAAGCACACCGACTTAGCATAGTCGATTTAAATTAATTTTGGAACAAACACATATAATATGTCATCTACTTCATAACTGATAAATTAGATAATGAACATTGTAAGAGAAACAATACTTAGGAACTATTAAACTTGTTGTGGAGAGAAGGAAAATAAAATTATCATTGGTCTTTTAATAACCAATTCCTGAACATAATTAACAATCTTAAAAACAACGTAACCATGAAATATTATACTCCATATTATAAGAAAAATAAAAAGGAAGAAAAAGATAAGATTTCCCTTAAAATGTGACCATTCAGTCATAGGAAACAATATTAAAAAAATAAACGTTTTTATTTTTGGAATGAATAACATTACATATCCAACTCCAAATTTCCAGCAATAATATTAAAATTTATGCAACTCAAAATATAGAAACAACACTAAAAATTATACAACTCATAGGCTCAATAAAGAAGGGGGAAACACAATACATAATATTGATTGGATGTAATTACATTGTTCTATTTTTCTCTTGAAAGGCTATAAGACTAACTCAAATTTACAAACCCAGTTCATCCTGCCAAGCGTAAGGTTATATGCCTAGTGAATATTTTCAATTTACCCTTGATATATAAATGAAAATCAAGGAAAAAATTCTATTCACTTATATCTAGAGACAGATGCTTTAGCCCTGCTGCAAACCATATCAATATCCCTCTACCGTAAGAAAATAAAACACTTCCTAAAAGTAGGCATGGAGCACTGAACTATGAGGAAAAGGAGCGGAGTTAGACACCGAGAGTGGGTTGGACTTGTAAGTAACTCGACATGGCAGGAAAAAATACCTATAACCATTAAAAAATAAATAAAGGAAAAGGCATATTATAAGTTTCAGAGTGTTGAAAAACTATTTAGAGAATACATGACATGCTTAGATAAAGGGACAAATTCTTAGAAAATGGGTCATACCTGTGTAAGTGCGAGTGATGGGTTGTATTGTTCCTACAAATAGGGTATGAGAGGTTAGAAGTATATATATACACAAAAGAGAAGAAAATGACAAGAAAAAAAGAACTTAACAAATTTCAGAGGATAAACCCCAGTGCCAAAGAAACCATGAATTACACAACATAAATTAAAATGTTTATTAGGGGAAGAATTTCCTTCCCATTTTGTAATTCACTTACCATTGTATTTTCCAGAAAAAAGGATTCTCACGGTGATTTGGAAACCTTACCTAGAGCTAGTGACTTGAATTGTGGAGCACATAGGAAGTGGATTAGTGAGAGTGGAGGGAGAAAAGAAAGGAAATGAATCTGAGTGGAAAAGAGGTATTTCCCCTGGAAAATAGTGGAAAAATGGACTACTTGAATCTCACCTGGAAAAAATAAAATAAAACTTACAGTGACACAATTCCACATTTATGACTCCATTTAAAGTGCACCCCTCCACACCTGAGACAAAAGGAAGAATGTAAGGAAAGATGACGAAATGTTTGGAGAAATAAAACACCTAGAATTTGAAGAATTAAATACAATATCAATGAGCAAACAATCATTACCTTGAGCCTTCAACAATTAAATGTTAAGATCCATCTAGAAATAGGGGAGGAGGTGGTTTTGAGTGTTATCTTGTGGCATGAAAGCTTCAACATGTCAAACAAATTAAATAATATGGACATGGGATCAAAGCTAGGAATTAGGGCTGCTTTAGTCCACATCTATAGTTGGATTGTGGAGAGAGCATCTTAATCTCTAGGGGAACTAGAGTGTTAGTTCATGGTTAGGAGGATAGTGTGTTGATTTATGGGAGCATCAAATGTGCTCTAGCCTTGTAATTTGGTATATAGGCTAAGGCACATGTATTCCATAATACCCCGAAAGGATTTTGCAAAATTCCACTTAGAGAGGTTTTAATTAAATTAATTAATTGTTTTTTAATGTTTTCCTAAGTCTAAACTTAGGGAAACTGATTAATTAAAGGGTGTTCATTTAACTAAGTGTGAATCTTCTAGATAAAGTCATGGACCATATCCAAGTTAATCTTAGCCCTTGATTATGTTTTAATCTTGGCCATTGAAAAGTCAACGAAAGATTATAAGAAAGACGTAGAGGGGCCTATGGAAAACACAGAGTGAGATTTTGGCATTTTTGAGCTTGTGTGAGGGACAAAATTTTTTGATCAAGATAAAATCATCAGGGCTAGGTTTGCTAAGTGATTTGATTCAGTGATCAATTGCAGTGAGAGAAAGATGTAGTAACTGGTCAGGAGGACCAAGAGTGCATTTTAGAGAGATAGATAGTAGTCGCGTAGAAGAGGTAGCACAATTATCTATAGGGTTGATGTAGTTCCTAAAGGGAATCACACATAAGTGGCTTAGTTACTTCTTGATCTAGTATAGAGATAGCTAGAAGCTAGGGTTTCTAAGTCGGGAGGGCCAAAACTCAGTTTCAGATCAGCTTTGATGAGTTGTAGAGGAGAGGTGAAGTAGTTCTTCATCTTGCCCATGCAGGCTTACATAGTAGCAGCATAGGCATCATGTAGAGGTAGAGAGGGGCTTAACTAGTGCTGTTTAGATCATCTGGGAATTTCTAGAGTGAGGTATATCTCACATTTCTTCTGTTGCCAAGATTTTCTCTGAAGGGTGAGCCAGATATTGACTTCCTAGTTGTACTCAATATTCTGTTGCTTAAAAATGTAAAAACCTCAGATCTGTTGCATCGGTTTTCTCGAAAAAAAAATTTTCCCGAGACTTAGTCAAAAAAGAATTGTGTGGAATACAAATGTTTTTCATTGTATTTTTTTCAGTTTTTTTCAACACTTTGATTTATTCCGCAACATTATTTCTGTAGACTATTTTAGTAACTACTTCGATATTTCACTGTAATTAAATAATTATGAAAAATAATAGGAGAAGTAATTCAGATGTGTTTCAGTAAGGATCTAGATTTAGGATTTTTCACATCATATCAGAGCTTATTCAAGATGAAGTGTAGGAGAAACAAGTGTGAGCCAGAAGATCAACGCTGAAGAGACTAGGAAATGTGTAAGCAACACTAGACTACCCCAGTAATTACGCGGTCCAAGCCAGTAGGGAAATCCAAGGTAGAAAGAACTCCCTCTTAAATATTTGACATAGGGGTAAGCATTTTCGGTTGTAGAAGAGGCAGCATAGCAGACCAATGTAGTTGAAGGATGCAGTTGTTGCACAACAATGAGTGTTGGTGCATAAGCATCAGAAAATTTATGAAAAACATAGGTAGGGGATTTCTTGACCAGATAGAATTTTATTACTCAAATAAACTCATTTTTTCCCATGCAACAACAGAATCATTGACTTACTCGACAAGGACTGCATAATTCTAGCTGAGCAGAAGGTTTGAGGGAGAAATCGACAATTGAGAAGATGGCTAGCAATGGGTTTCATTACCAAGATAAATTGGAGGGTGCCTCCAACTATGTTATTTGGAAGTCAAATATTTAGTTTCTCCGATGAGAATGATCTATAGGTCATCATTGACAGCGCAGTTGCAGAACCACTTGATCTAGCACATCTGAGAGCCTTTAAGAAAAATATGGCAAGAGAAAAATGATTGATCCTAGATGGTGTGAAGGATCACATCGTACCTCAGATAATAGCAAAGAACACAACTAGAGAAATTCAGGTAGAGCTGGAAAAGCTATACCAGGGATCTTCCGAGCAACAAAAGATGTATATGGAGGAGAAGATGCATAATACTAGGATGAATAAGGAGAGAGTTTTAACTCCTTCCTATCTCTTATTCAGGATAACCAAGATCAACTCTTAACAGTACGGTCAACACCTAGAGACTTAGAGAAAATAAGGCTCACTCTGAAGTCTATTTTAGAAGGCTATTAGGTCTTTGTCCAGAGCATTCTAGGCAGAGAAAAAATTCCAGGATGGGAAGCGATGTGGGCAGCCTTGTAGCAAGAACAGTTGAGGATAGAGCTCCTCAAAATCCATATTAAGAGTGGCAACAGTGGTTTGAAAGTCAATAAGGAGGAGGAAGATAACACAACCCTTGCATCAAAGGGGAAACAGAGGCAGAAGTAAAAAATATTTTTCCAAGATGAAGTGCTTCAGGTGTGGGGAAATCAGACATTATTCCACACAATGTCCTCTTAAGAAAAATAATAAGGAGGAGAAGCACGATACTGAAGACGGAGCTGCCAATATTGAGGTAGAAGTTGATTGTGTTATGTTATCTCGTATTCTGAAAGGAGGGAAATGGGTTGACTTGGATTTGTAGATCTGGAATCTACGAGTGGCAGGATCCTTAAGTATTTTCAAACTCTTGGATCACATGTGAACTACATAAGCCTTAATATAGTAGTAGAATGCACAGTTGTAGCAAAATATGAAGAGACATTCCAGTGGCTAGCAATACTAGGGCATGATTAACGTAAAGAGGGAGCAACAAAAATAGCAGTTGAGTAGCATCAATGCAATTCATAGTGGTGCAATGCAGTGCTTGTGCAGTGCAAAGTAGCAGAAGCACAACATATTTGGAGAGCTAGTGTAGAAGTTAGCAGAAGACAATCTTATTGTCAGAGGTGCAATTTTACTCATCCGATTTCAGATGTTTTTCTATTGAAATTAGCAAAATTATTACAAAAACAATAGTTGAGCAGCAACAATGACATATGAGCAACAACAACATAGTTCACAATGGTGCAACACAGTGCAGAGCAGTGCTCACGCAGTGTTCACATAGTGTAGCACCATGGTTGCAGAATTCATAAGGAGTTGCAGTACACTGACAGTTGGCAGCAACATGTAGAGTCAACAGTAGCACTTATGCAACATTTTTGTGTAGTGTTGGTCAGAATCATCAACAATAAAATAACAGATGTTACAGAAGTGAGAGCAACATATTGAGTTGTATTGCTAGAGACTTTCCTTGCTAAGAGTGAGTGTTGATTTATGGTAGCATAAGATGTGCTCTAGCCTTGTAATTTTGTATATAGTCTAACACACATCTATTCCATAATACCAAGAAAGGATTTTGGAAAATTCCACTTCGAGAGGATTTAATTAAATTAATTTATCATTTTTTAATGTTTTCCTAAGTCTAAACATAGGGAAACTAATTACTTAAAGGATATTAACTAAAATAAGTGTGAATATTCCATAGAAAGTCATGGATCATCTCCAAGTTAATCTTAGCCCTTGATTATTTTTTAATCTTGGTTGTTGAAGGGTCAACAATATATTATAAGAAGGAGGGTAAGGGGCCCATGGAAAACACACATTGAGCATTTCGAATTTTCGAGCTTGTGAGAGAGACACAACCTTTTGATCAAGATTGAATCACTAGGGCTTGGTTTTATAAGTGATTTTATTGAGTGATCAGTTCCAGAGAGGCACAGATGTAGTAATTAGTCAGGAGGACCAGGAGTACATTTCAAAGAGAGAGGCAACAATCATGCAGAGGAGGCAGCACACTCATCTAGAGGGGTGATGTAGTTCTTGAAGGGAATCATGGACAAGTGATGCATGCTTTCCTCATTCATTCCAGAGATAGCTAGAAGTTGGGGTTTCCGAGTCAGGAGGGCCAAAAATCAATTTCATATAAGCTTCGATCAGTTCTAGAGGGGAGGTGATGTAGTTCTTCAACTTTGCCATGGAGACTTACACAGTAGCAGTGTAAGCATCATGCAGAGGCAGAGAGGGGCTTCACCATCACTGTTTAGATCAAGCTGGGATTTGCAGAGTGAGGTATATCTCACATTTCTTTTGTTGTGAATATTTTCTCTGAAGGGTGAGTCGAATATTGGCACTCTAGCTGTACTCAAGATTCTGTTGCTTAATAATTTAAAACCCTCAGATCTGCTGCACCGGTTTTCCTGAGTTGGGTTTTTCCATGGAGTTAGTCCAAAAATAACTGTGTCAAATGTGGATTTTTTTTATTGTATTTATTTCAGTTTGTTTCAACTCTTAGATTTATTTCGCAACACTATTTGTGTATACTTCTTCAGTAATTTCTTTGATATTTCACTGTAATGAAATAATTATGAAAAATAATAAGAGAATTAATTCATATTTGTTGCAGTAGAGATCCAGATTTAGGATTTTTCACATAGTGGTCTTCCCAAGTGGAAATTTTCAGTAACATAGTTCGGTTAAAACCTGAATACATTTTAGTTCTGATTTTACTATTTATTTAAGCTCTAATTTTACTGATTAAATTATTATTGCACATAAGGAATCTAATTCTCTGTATACTGGTAAAGGGAAATTGTATGTGTAAGGGTTTGCAATACGTATAGCAGAATGCTAAATATTTTAATTTAAGCGCGGTTGTCTATGATTTACGTTTTTTGGTGGATTATGTATATATGTACCTATGGGTTTCTGAAATGGTAGGACCTAAATATGTTTCCCTTGAGGATAAGTAACACATATACATCATTTTATAAGTCAACATATACATATGAATATGTACTTAAAGGTATATTTTTCTGAGAGTAGGAGTCAAAATGAGATAATTTATGATGTTGGTTGAGAGGCTCTCATAGAACTAGAGAGAATCAAACCCATACACCCATTCAAGTATGGTAGAGTTGGGGACATATTACTCGATAAACATGTTTTCAATTTAATTAGTTGTGACACTTTCAGGATCTTTATAGAAATTAAGTAGTTCTAAATGTATATGGACTTACTAGAGTGCATGAAAAGATAGTAAAGTTGGTGGATATAATCTAGCGTAGTGGCTAAACAAATCAAGAAAAAGAAAATAAAACTCATAAATATCAGACCGCCAAACAATTTTATAGGAGACATGAACCGAGCTAGAACAACATCAATGGAAAATTTGGTCAAAATACAAATTAATGACAAAGAGGATTTTTATTTATTAAATATATCATGTTGCAATGTATATCATTTCTTTATTACAATATTAATCTTAATTATGTCCATGGATAACACCTCTTCGAAACAAAGGAAAAAATCAAAAGATAAGCACACTGACTTAGCATAGTTGATTTAATTTAATTTTGGAACAAACACATATTATATGTCATCTACTTCATAACTGATAAATTAGATAATGAACATTGTAAGAGGAACACTACTTAGGAACTATTAAAATGGATTGTTGTGGACACAAGGAAAATAAAATTAAGATTAGTCTTTTAATAACCCATTCTTGAACATAATTAACAATCTTAAAAACAACGTAACCATGAAATATTATACTCCATATTATAAGAAAAATAAAAAAGAAGAAAAATATAAGATTTCCCTTAAAATGTGACCATTCAGTCATAGGAAACAATATTAAAAAAATAAACATTTTTATTTCTGAAATGAATAACATTACCTATCCAACTCCAATTGTCCAGCGATAATATTAAAATTTATACAACTCAAAATATAGCAACAATACTAAAAATTATACAACTCATAGGCTCAACCAGGAAGGGAGAAACACAATACATAATCTCGAACGGTTTGATGTAATTACATTGTTCTATTCTTCTCTTGAAAGGCTATAAGACTAACTCAGATTTACAAACCCAGTTCATCCTGCCAAGCGTAAGGTTATATGCCTAGTGAATATTTTCAATTTACCCTTGATATATAAATGAAAATCAAGGAAAAACTTCTATTCACTTATATCTAGAGACAGGTGCTTTAGCCCTGCTGCAAACCATATCAATATTCCTCTCCCGTAAGGAAATAAAACATTTCCTAAAAGTAGGTACGGAGCACCGAACTATGAGGAAAAGGGGCAGAGTTAGACACCGAGAGTGGGTTGGACATGTAAGTAACTCGACAAGGCAGGAAAAAATACCTATAACCATTAAAAAATAAATAAAGGGAAAGACATAGTATAAGTTTCAGAGTGTTGAAAAAATATTTAGAGAATACGTGACAAGCTTAGAGAAGGACGAATTCTTAGAAAATGGGTCATACCTGTGTAAGTGCGAGCGATAGGTTGTATTGTTCCTATAAATAGCGTATGGGAGGTTAAAGTATATATATACACAAAAGAAAAGAGAACGAAAAAAAAAAAGGAACCAGACAAATTTCAGAGGATAAACCCCAGTGCCAAAGAAACCATGAATTACACAACATAAATTAAAAATTTTATTAGGGGAAGAATTTCCTTCCCGTTCCGGAATTCACTTACCATTGTATTTTCCAGAAAGAAGGATTCTCACGGTGATTTGGAAACCTTACCTAGAGCTGGTGACCTGAATCGAGGAGCACATAGGAAGTGGAATAGTGAGAGTGGAGGGAGAAAAGAAAGGAAATGAATCTGAGTGGAAAAGATGTATTTCCCCTGGCAAACAGTGGAAAAATGGACTACTTGAATCTCACCTGGAAAAAATCAAAATAAACTTACAGTCACACAATTCCACGTTTATGACTCCATTTAAAGTGCACCCCTCCACACTTGAGACAAAAGGAAGAATGTAAGGAAAAATTACGAAATGTTTGGAGAAACAAAACACCTAGAAGTTGAAGAATTAAACACAATATCAGTGAACAAACAATCCTTACCATGAGCCTGCAACAATTCAATGTTAAGATCCATCTAGAAAGAGGGGAGGAGGTGGTTTTGAGTGCTATCTCGTGGCATGAAACCTTCAACATGTCAAACAAACGAAATTAGATGGACATGGGATCCAAGCTAGGAATTAGGGCTTCTTTAGTCCATCTCTATAGCCGGATTGTGGAGAGAGCATCCTAATCATCCACCTCTACCATGTAAAACCAACACCGTGACTACCACGTGATTCTAGTGAGGTCGAGAAATGCAGTAGGGTCAAAGTGTTCAAGGGTAGGTACCTTAATATTTGAAAATGAATCTTCTAAGAACAAACAATTAACCCCGACAAATAATGATTTCCTTTCTAGAGGAATCGACGATAAGCTATAATAATAAGATCCCCAAGTTTAGTTTGCCGCATAACATATGGTTCACTAGTGTATGGTATATCCGTGGAGTGTAGACTCATGACCAGATAAGGGTGGACACCAAACACTAACTCCTAGGTCGCATGGTATCTTCCTAGTCTCAAAGGTGTAGCAGCCATGTGGAATGTTGTATGGAGATTGGTTATCGACTTGAGAAAAAAATAAATTCAAAAGGTGGAAAAGTAAATTTACGTATATTTAGAGGTATGTTATGGACAACATTATCCAGTTGGAATTTAGAACTGAATAGATATGGGAATTGAGTAATGATATTTTCGACATGTGGGAGAACATCAAGTCTTAAAAAACTAGAAGGTTAAAAATTCTAAACCAATGATATGTATTGACAGTAAATGAGGTCATTAAATCAAGAACCTTCAAGGTGATATGAATATAACACATTGGAGAATAATTCAATGAGTGAAGGATGACAAAATTATCAAATTAATATTATTTTGTCTGAATTCAAGTGAATTATCATTGGAAGAAATGTGTGAGGGATTTAAGAAGTAAGGTTGTTGCTCTAAAATCTTAAACTAACCTTGTCTTATCCCCACCACATTTTTCTTGAAATTCTCTATGAATAAATATGGGCCTTTGGATGAAAGTCATAGAAATCCTATATTCATTATCTAGATTATGATCCCATGCCAATATATTTTCTTTTATATTTTTTAAACAAACATAAATGATACATTTCATTGTTTCAAACATGAGTTATTGGGATATTACTCCACCAATTATCTTCTAGCCTATGCAGAATGGTTCCCCCCAATTACATAATATTTTTATTCAAAACATCTTGACTCATCAAATGCCTCTTTGTTGATAATTTGAATTGGTTAAAAAATGAAACACATATTCAACCACATGTGCATATAGAATGTACGTGATCAATGTTTTCAAGTTATAAAGATGCAGGTGGTGTCAATTTCTATTTTGATATTTATATTTCCCTTAATTTGGCTTATAAAATTGGTCGACACTAATTTGAAATGTACGACCACTCTCAATTAAGTTTGTCTTCATCAACTGATTTTGAACAAAATTTTGTTTTGTTTTAATAATTCCATCCTCTAAATCAATGCCTAGTTTTATGATTTCCCTTCTTCATTTTTCTTATTCACTATGATTATAACTTTTTCCTGTTTGAGATAATGCCTCATTTATGATGCATACTACAGATTAGGGATTGGTTTGGTGTGTTGGAGGATGTTGAGAGATTATCTCAACTTCTCCCTCCAAGAGTGGAATTAGTTGTATCTCAGCAGCACTATAAATATTTTAATGTATTCGTATGATTGGATAATGTAATAGATATACTTTGTTTTGTGTGTTAATGTTATGCAATAGCTGCTCTCTCTAATTTTTAATATGGTATTAGAGCCTAGCTGGGCTTAATCCCTCACGGGAGTGCCCAGGAAAATTTGAGAGCCATAAATCATAATCCTAGGACTAGTTTGTGTGAATGTAGAAGATTTTTTTTAGTTAGACATTGTGTAAGTTTCTGTGTGGATTGATTTTTTATTCCTCAATAGTCTGTTGTGTAAAGAAGAAAATCTGTGGAAGGCTGTTCATTGCAGTTCATGAAAATTTCCATCTGGGCGTAAATGAGTCTCTGTTCATTACAGATTTGCACGTAGGTTTGGAGACCCTGTGTAAAAGGAGAGAATGCTGGCAATGGTGATGTGATTCGGCTTCACACCTGCGCGTTGGATTTGGCAAAAAAATGTTTGAAAGCCTCATGACAGAACCCGTTTTGGGCATATCCCACGATGAGCTTAGTCCATTGGATGACTAACTTTGGTGCAAACATTTTGTCATACAATTAGCTGGCATCTTATCACTTTCGTTGGAAACGATGATGGTTACCTTACAGATTTTATTCAAAACAATTAGATTTTCCATAGCATTGATTATGATTGCTGTGTATGCTCAATGGTACGCAGACCAGAGATGCGGAAATTGTGCCTTGAGACATTCGTTAGAGGATGCTCTGCAAGCAAGCAGCTGCTCCAGAAACGCTTGCAATTTGATCCTTCATGAATACGGCAGCAATGAGGATGACACAGCCTTCAGCAAGAGGTGGAGGTCAAACAAACTAAAGAATTATTAAAATCACTAATTGCTTTAGTACACGTGCCTTAGCCTGGGCGAAATCATTCACTGTGTGAGCATCAGAAAGAAAATTGCGTAGAAGTCCAATGTTTATCACTGTTGCTGTGTTTTAAATTGTGGGGCGGGGTTTTGGGTTTGTTTGTGCTGATTTGTGGAGGCTTATTTATGGCATTGACTTTCTATTCGAGCTTCCCATTTGACAGTGGTGGAATGCTGAGGAGGAAAACGCCGAGCTGAGAGACAATGGAGCTATTCATGAGAAGAAAATTGAATTATTTCTTCTCAACTGCATGTTCAAAGATAGCTGTGATGGATCTTAGGGTTTATTATGTAGAATTGTGTGAGATTTAAGCTTATATTTGTTGTTGTGAGATTTTTTTAGTGCAGAATCAATTATTGAATAGATTTACATAATTTAAATTAGTTGTTTTCGACGTTCTTCGGTACCAAGAGAATAATTGGATAATTTGATTGTCTGAATTTGTTATACGTTGATGGGTCTTGTTGTGCTTCGGGCTTCAAGAGCATCAACTACAGGTTACAGTGTGAGATCCATTTGTGTAAAGGTCACTTTGTAGGATTGATCGCTGATCATATTCTGTACGTAAAATATTTTCCTATAGACTATTGAAATTTATTCTTCGGGGTTATTTCACAGATGGAAATATTTCCATATGATAGTTCAATGTCAAGACTCCTTTTCGGGGGTGTCAAGAATCTTTGATCTTACAAATTCAACATTGCTGGTCAGAAACAAATGTATTTTAAATGGGTTGAATGGTAGCTCGAAAATGGTGGAGAAAAGAGCGTTGTCTATGAGATCTCAGAGTGGGTACAAATGTTAATGAAGACCAGGGCAGACAAATGTTTGTATTAAATTAGTGTGTTCTCCATTTTTGTAATGTAGGCATTAAGCGGGGGTGTTTGAGATAATGCCTCATTTATGATGCATACTACAGATTAGGGATTGGTTTGGTTTGTTGGAGGATGTTGAGAGATTCTCTCAACTTCTCCCTCCAATAGTGGAATTAGTTGGATCTCAGCAGCACTATAAATATTGTAATGTATTCGTGTGATTAGATAATGTAATAGATATATTTTGTTTTGTGTGTTAATATTATGCAATATATGCCTCTCTAATTTTTAATATTTCCCATGATTATTCTAGAATGATTTTTTTTTTCTTTCTCCAATTAGTTATCATATTATGTTTTAGATAAACAATCTCCTCATCATCCGTTGGAGGAGAGACAATCATGGGAATTTTTGTTTTTCATATTTTATCCATTCTAACAATAGTTCTAATATCATTCATAGTAATGGAAACATATTATTCAACTTCAGTTTCCTCATATTAAAAAGTAACATGTCTAGCTTTACTAGATTGATCCACTATACAGATTCTTTGTTGATCCCCTAGATGTAGTCTTATAGCTTCATGAGTTTTTTTCTTTGCTTCTTTCTCCCAACTTATTTTGTCTTCGTGTGGAAAAAAATGATCACATTCCCAATATCTCTCTCTATATCATAAATTCCCCCCAACATAATTGAAATACCCTCAACAAAATCTTATCAAACAAAATATAATGTCAATATTAAATAAGTTATAAAAATATAATGATACTTACAATAATGCAAAAAACATAAATATAAATCAGAAAACTTACTTTGTTTTGTGAAATTTAATTTATGATTTCTTCACCTATATTTGTATAATATTAATCTATGTCATACTTCATAAATTCCCATTATTCGAGATTGGATAGCCCCAACCGGTATAGCAGAGTGACACAACTTTATGGGACTTGCCAATTTCTACTGCACGTTCGTGTTGGGTTTCTCTCATATCACGTTGTGTTTGAGTTAAGTAACGAAGGGTGGAGTGAAAGAAAAGTTCTTATGGTATCAATCCCAATAGAAGGATTTTTTCGATTTGAAGCATCACCTCCACTCTCCATAAGTGCTAACATTACCACAACTACAATAATCATTTGAGATTAATACAAATGCCTTTGACTAAGATCTCTGGGTAATTCTTACTCAACAGGGGCATCCAGTGGTATATCAAAGTCAGATAGTTTTAGACAAGGTCCGAAAGTATCCTACCTATGATAAAGAGAGATATTCGATTGTGGAGATCCACTGACAACGGAAGAATTAAATAGGGAAGGAAACAGTTATCCTCACATACCACCAACCCCTACAGTTCATACAAACACAAGGAGACTTGAAAAACGATCAAATTCTAAAATGGTCCACATATATTTAACAAATCAAATTGAACATAAAGCACAAGAATGGAAGCACCAATAGGGTTGCATATTGTCTCATCCGACTACATGTCATGGCACTGATCACTATGCTTGAATCTTGTCAAAACGAGACTTCAAGGTGGCCACATATTTACAAGAGTGATCCAGAACTCATAAACACATATTAGATACTGTTTCAAGGCAAGAAAGTTCTAGACTCTCGCCTCAAGGGTACACTACATGATTTGGAAGGCGTGTTATAGTTCGGTCGCTGGAAATTTCATAGTAGAGAAAGAATTTGTAGTGCCGTAGAATTATTTTTATTAGTCGAACCTTCCACATGATGTTGGGAAGTACATTTGCAGAAGGTGGGCATCGTTGGGCCCCACTGAAAGCTTCACTAGCTCTGATATAGGCCATACACCATCACCAAGGCTATCGGGGGAAATTTTTTCGAGCTCATCATTTCACTGTTCCTTGGCCTACACCCAATATTTAATGATCACTCACTCTGACCATATCTTCTGAAATTCTTGGACACGTACAACATTGTTGAGAAGCTGACACCAACATATCGCAACCCAAGCTACATTAAATATGCCACAACTTATACGATCATGGACACATAGATCAATAATAGTCGCAAGAAGAGGATTCAGCTATGTTGAGTTTTTCAATCAGGCATAGGTTCACTATGGACCAAGTTCAATAAAAATTTCCTGACCTCATGGTGGCTCCGCACGTAATGGGTTCCATTGCTTCCTAAAGGGGGAATAATGATCAAGGTGTATTTTGGTTTCCATCCACCTATTCCACCTAGACCTCTATCCAATTTCATATGTTTCCTTTATTATAGCAGCATTTACTATTTTTTAACACTTTTTTAGGTTTTGAACATTTAGATCTCTTTTGACCCCAGAAATGCCATTGTTTTTAGATACTTAGTCGGATCATATAACCAAGTATGAGCCTGCATAAAATTCTATAGTACTTGAAAATATATTTCATACAAGGTATCGTACGCACCAAACATATATCATATGACCAAGCTATGACCTTGGGAATTTGGTTTCCCAACAAACCCCAACGAGGCCCACAAACTCTTGGTGTTCCATCTCTTGGGGTTAGGGTTTTACTTTTTAGGGTTTTACTTTGTTGTCAAGTAATAAAGACCCTTGAGCATCATTGTAACATAGTTCTGAGGCATGTACCTGGAACATCTCTTCTCAGATATAAGCTACCATTGCCTCACCTAATTTATTTCCATTATACTTGTAAGCATATTTAAGTTCTTTGATATTAATTAAATAAGATTTATTTTTGCTGCATATTTGTGTTTATATTCATGTTTGTATTTTTTTGCATTACTACATAAGTCTCGATCATAATCATTTTAACTAGATCGAACTGTTAATATAACTATTTGGTGGTCAGTTAAGTAGTGGGAGATCAATCAACTAATAGTTAGCTCATGCATGCAAAGAATACATGTTTCTTAGTTCTGGTGGAGTTTCCAAGGAAATTAACTAGCAGTTTAAACTAATGGAGTGTACAGGTGTTGCATGAAGTCAGGTGATCAACCCTGAGGAATTGCAAAACAACATTGGAGGAAATTCCTAGTTAATAGGGTCCCATTTACTTAAAAATTATGTTAGAAAATAAGGGCTCAAGAAGAGGCTGAAATCGACTTAGTTTGGGTCATAGCTTTTGAGTTAGTATAAAGATTGGTTATACACTTGCAAGTTGATCTTAGTTAAACAATGAAATTGTAATACATATCTATTTATAATATTAATGCAAGAATGCATTAGGGTTTTTAGAAAATTTCTTTCCCTGGGAAAAATACTTGTTGCATGTATGTGATCTCTTATTGCATGTGTAATATTTATGTTCTAAATTGTAAATTAATGTCCACAGAGAAATAGAGTATGTTTTTTTTCTGCGATTTTGATTAAAAATTCATGACAATTTATAAATCTACAATGTAATTTCTATATGGTATCAGATATGGATTCATATTAGAGCAGGAATTTCGAATTTTTTTATTTAGAGGTTCAAATTTAGAGTGCAGTAGAATAGGATTTTTTCAAAACTAAGAATATTGAATCGAATGGACTGGGGCTAAATTATTCCTTGGAAGGCACCTCTAATTTTTTTGCATGAAAGGATCGCATGGAGGTGGTATTGGATGACTATGGATTTGTAGAACAGATCATGACATATATTGCAAAACCACTGGAATATGATGCCCAAAAACTTTTTGAGTGGAAGAAATATGTATCTAAGGTGAGGAAAATAATATTGGAGGGAGTACAAGATCACATTTTCTCAAATATCCATGGAAAATAAACTCTATTCACAATGTGGAGAGAATTGATATAGTTGTTTGAGAATAATAGTGACCACAGGAAGTTGGTGCTGAAGGATAAACGTTGAAGTATCAAGATCCATAGGAATGACACCATTCTGGATTATCTGATCAAGTTCACACAATGTTGTGATGAACTTGGTGGGGTGGGCGCAATTTTCCTTCGAGAATACTTGGTAATAATAACCCTTCTTGGCCTTCCTAAGAGCTAGCATAGTTATCAATTTTTAGTGAATGAGAGGGAGAAAATACCGAATTGGGAGAACTTATGGTCTTATTTGGTTCAAGAGGAAATGAGGCAAAATACTAGATATGGAACCTCATCCAAAGAAGAGAAAGGGGAATTTTCTCTAGTTAGAAAAGGAATGAAGGCCAAGGGAAATAAGTCTTAAGGTGAGGTTGAATCTAGCCAAGAGGGAAAGAAGAAATACTTTTCCATAATTATATGATTCAATTGTCATAAATTCGAGAATTATGTTACTAAGTGTACACACAAAAAATCTAGCAAGGAGTCTTCATTAGCAAAAATAGGTGAGTTTTTGGCTTAAAATTTTAAGGTATATTTCACCCTTATCGCATGTGTATCCAAAATTGTGATGGAGAGTGTGTGGTACTTGGATTCGAGTGCCTGGATCAACGTGACTCGGTGTAAAGAGTTTTTAATTGACTTGGAGGAGAAATATTTCTGGAGGAATATTGAGTTAGGAGACAAAGGAAGGTACAACATGACTTGGATTGGAACTGTCACTTTTCATAGGGATTCAGACTCCTCCCTCAGGCTCAAGGATCTCATGTTCATTCCAGGAATAAAGAAAAATCTCATCTCTGTTGCATTTTTAGAAGATCATGGTTATGATGTGATCTTCAAAAAAGGGGAAGAATTCCTAACATGCAACCATGCGACAGGTGATGCAGATCGTGGTTTGAGTCAATAACATGTTTTAACTTGAGTTAGAAAATGCATGCATTGCCTTTATGAGTAATAGAAGGATTAGAGATATGATGGTTGAGAGGGAGCATGATTTCCCTCTCAAAATGGAGCCTCGGGAAGTTATGGAGAAACCACAAATGGATAGGTATAAGGAAGGAAAATTTGAGACATCCACTAAACAAGACACCTCCAATAAGGGGAATATCGAGCTAAGTGGGCATAGGGAGCACATGTAGCTATACCTCTAGGTTTGGGTTAGGGCGATGTGAAGCACTAGTCTCAGAATTGCAAAAAATTGTGTAGGGTCCATTGAGGTCTTTTCCTTGTGGATCATTACCTTGATACAAGGGACCAAAGTATTCACTAGTAGATGGATCAATGTAGTCAAATAATCAGGAGTGTAGAGAGGTGTTGATAGTAGAGCATGAGGCTCAGTAGCAGAGTCAGCAATGGCACAACTTTCAAAGTAGACAGTTGGAGACACAATTGTCTCAATGTTTTTTTTCTTCTTCTTATTAGTTAAAGGTGTTTTAGTAGCAAAAATAATAGTGAGATTTATTTCATGCAATATATTCCATAGGTCTAGGACATTAGTGGGATAGGGGTGTTTGATAATCACATTCTTGCTAAGAGGAAGTGTTGAAAAATGCAGCAAGAAATTCTCAATTTGGGTTTTCCTTGATTAAATGAGAAAATTCAAATTTCCACATCAATGGAAAAATTAAAGGACTTAAATAAGGTTACATGGTTATTCTCACTCAATTATCTGATTTAGTTTGAGTTAGGGGCATGAATTTCAACTGTTATTCCTAAATTTTAACAGCCTAGGTTGAGATAACTTTGAGTTGTAATCAATTATACTAGTTATAGCTATTAATAAAACTATTTGGTTGTCAATTAAGTAGTGGGACATCAGTATAACTCAGACTTCCTCTAGTTAACTAATCAATCAACTAACAATTAACTCATGTATACAAAGAAAATGAGTTTCCTAGTTGTGGTGGAGTTTCCAACGCAATTAACCAGCAGTTGTAAACTATTTGAGTGTAGAGGTGTTGCATTAGGTTAGGTGATAAAACCTTAGGAATTGTGAAATAATTTTGACGAAATTATTAAATAATAAAGGCTTCTTTCCTTAGGAATTGTGCAAGTAAATAATGGCTCAAGCGAAGGAAAAAATCGATTAAGTATGGGACATATCTTTTTAGTGAGCAGAGAGATAGGTTATGCACTTGCAAGTTAAAATTAGTTGAGAAAATAAATTGTAATAAATCTCTATTAATAAAATTAATGAAAGTGAGAATTAGGGATTTTAGTAGATTTATTTCACTAGGAAAAATATTGGTTGCATGTGTGTGATTTCTTAATGCATGTCTGATATTTTTTTCAAAATTGATAATTAATGTCCGAAGAGTAGTAGAGTAGGTTTGTTTCTTGTGATTTTGTTTAGAAATTCATGAGAAGGTCAAAATTTACATCATAATCTATATAATAACCTCAAATTTTATTATGTATGTGTAACCATATTTTATTATTAATTTTATTGGTTATTATTAGGTATATTTATGGTTTCTAAGAGGAGATTAGTCCTATTAGTTAGGAGGTTGTTGAATCCTACTTTGTTTGAGAACTTCCCCTTAACTAATTACCTTCCTAGTTTGGTGTGAGTTTCAGATATTCTCTCAAATAATAGATTGGGTGTCCAAAATAGATTTCGTATGTTGAGACAAAGCTCATTTTCTTTAGATGTCTCAAGTCTCCATAGAAAATCAACTCCATTCCCAATATGGAAAACACTGATATATTTTTTTCAGAATAATAGTGACCACAGGAAGTTGACGCTCAAGGATAAACATTGAAGTATCAATATGCAAAATAATGACACCATTCCACATTATCTGAGCAAGTTAACACAATGTCATGATGCAATTTAAGAGGTTGGTGTAAATTTTACATAAGAATACTTGGTAATCCTAGACCTTCTAGGCCTTCCCAAGAGTTGGAGGATTTTGTGAATGGGAGGTAGAAACTACTGAATTAGGAGTGCCTATGGTATAATTTGATACAATAGGAAATGACGCAGAATATTAGATATAGAACCTCATCCAATGAAGAGGAAAACAACGTTTTTCTTCTCATAAAAGGAATGAAGGCCAAGGGATAGAATTCCTAAGGTGAGGCTGAATCTAGCAAAGAGAAAAAGAAGAAATACTTGTCAAAAATTATATGGTTCATTTGTCATGAATTCAGGAATTATACTATTAAATGTACACACAAAATTTCTTTCAATAATTATGTAATAGCAGCAATAGGTGAACCAATTGCTTCAAAGTTTGATATATATTTCACCCTCATTACATGCATGGCTAAAATTTTGATGGTGAGTGTGTGGTACTTGGATTCGAGTGTCTCATTCCATGTGACTAGGTGTAGAGATTTTTTGAGTTACATGGACGAGAAAGATCTCTATACGAATATTGAGTTTTGAGATGACGAAAAGTGCAACACGAACGAGGTTAGTAAACTCACCTTTCAGAGGTAGTCGAGCTCCCCCGTTAGGCTGAAGGATGTCATGCTCATTGTGTGCCTAGATAAAAATCCCATCTCTGTTGGATTTTTAGAAAATTGTGTTTATGATGTGATCTTCAGTAAAGTGGAAGCATTCTTGAGACACAAAAATGAGACAGGTGAAGAAGATCATGGTTCAAGTCAAGAAAATGTATGAACTTGAGATATAAGATGCATGCATAGCCTTGAGGAGAAAGGAAAGGATTAAAGATATGATTGTTGAGAGGTAGCATGATTTTCCTAACAAAATGGAGCCTCGGGAAGTTGTGGAGTAGCCAGAAATGGAGAGGCAAGAACGAGGAAGAGTGGAGAAATCCAATAATGAGTATAATTCAATAAGGGGGGAATTTAGAGCTAAGTGGGAAGATGGAGCACATTTAGCCATCCCTCCAGGTGTGAGCTAGGGCAATGTGAAGCCCTAGTCTCAAAATTGTAGAAATTTGTGTATGGTCCATTGAGGTGCTTATCTCATCGATCATTACCTTACTACAGAGACCCATAAAATTTAGTAGCATAAGGATATGTGTCATTCAAATACTAAGGAGTGCATAGAAGTGTTGACAACATAGTAGGAGGCTTAGTAGTAGAGTCAATGGTAGCAAAACTTTCTCAGTTGACAATTGCTCACACACTTAATTCAATGCTCTTTTTTATGCTTCTTGGTTACAGGTGTTGTAGGAGCAACAAATATTATGAGATTTTTTGTATGTATTACATTCCATAAGCGCGAGATAGGGGTAGTCGATAATCACTTACTTTCCAAGAGGGAGTGCTAAAAAACGCAACAACAAATTCTCAATTTGATTTTTCCTTGATTAAATGAGAAAATTCAAATTTCCACATCGGAATACAAATTGGAGGAGTTAGAAAAGGTGAAATGTCTCTTTTCACTCAATTTTCTTAGTTGATTTGAGTTAGAGGCATCAATTTTAGACGTATGTAGTGATTCATAAATTTTAGCAGCCCATGTTGAGTTAATTTTAGTTGTAATCATCTAGACATTTTCTAACTGTTAATAAAACTAGTTAATGGTTAATTAAACTTTGGGACATCAGTATAGCTCAGATATCCTCTAGATAGCTCATAAATCGACTAATAATTATCTCATGCATGAAAATAATACGAGTTTCCCATTTGTGGTGGATTTTCGAAGGAAGTTAACCAGCTATTGTAAACTATTTTAGTGTACAAGTGTTGCATGAGGTCACTTGATCAAACATGGGGAATTGCCCAAGTGTTTTGGAAGAAATTCCTAATTAATAGGGGCTTATATGCTGAGGAATTGCGTAAGGAAATGGGGGCTCAAGTAGATGCATAAATCAACTAAATATAGGTTATATCTTTTTAGTCAGTAGAGAGATAGGTTATGCACTTGCAAGTTGAGCTCAATTGAGAAAATAAATTGTAATACATATCTATTCATCATATTAATGTAAGCAAGAATTGGATTTTTTAGCAGATTGTTTTTCCCAACAAAAACAACTGTTACAAACTTGTGAGATTTCTTATTGCATCTCTAATTTTTTTGTAAATTATAAATTAATATCTGATGAGTGGTAGAATAGGTTTGTGTCTTCTGATTTTGTTTAAAACTTGGTGACTAGTTGCAAATCTACATTGTAATTTCTATAATAAGCTCAAATTTTCTTATGTATGTATAATCATATTTTATTTTCAATTTTTTTGGTTATTATTAGGTTAGTGATGGCCTCTATGAGTATTTTATTCCTATTAGTTAAGAAGTTGTTGAAGCCTAATTTGTTCGAGACATTCTCTTCAACTTATTACCTTCCTAGTTTGGTGTGAGTTTGAAATATTCCCCCAACTAATAAATTAGGTGTCCAAGATAGATTTCCTATATTGTAACAAATAAAATTATATTTAAATATGTAACATCATTTGATTAATGTACAAATCACAAACTATTTTATTTTATTATGTGAATAATAATATTTACTCTCTAACTTAATCTGATGGATTCCATCAAAATATATATAGTTATGAATCATTTGTTATCCTTTCAATTCCCCATTTTATATAAAAATTAATGTTATCATAATGACGTGCTTTAACTCTTAGTAAATGATTGACATATCACATTAACAAAATGTAAGTTAAATCACATGGCAATATACTTTCTTTTGTGCATGTTCTTAAGCTTCCTTCCGAGGGAGTTGATACCATTCTCACTCCTATAAATGTGAAAAAGTAGACAACTATTTACACACTAAAGAATATGTCTATCGTATTATTAATCCAATGAAATGAAATACATATATAAATAGATAAAGCCTCCAATAAAAGAAAAGATATATAAATAAAGTATTTTTTGAAAATCGAAGGACAATTATGCTATATTGAAAACAATTATACCATATTATAAATATGTGAGTACATTTATTTATAGGCAGTAAATAATATGTGAAGTGCTTTTTTCAACATAGACAAGCTCTATTGATCGTGCAATCTACCCAATTGAGCAAATATATCAATGGAAAATTATTTTAGGAATAGTTGAATATAGTCTTTTTCATATACAATTAGTTACAACAACCACTGGTATAATAGGAAATAGACTATATTATGTAAATACATACATGTCAATAGATATGATCACACATAAAACAAAACAAGTGTGGTGACATATAATTCAACAAAGAACTTATTGGACTATTTTATAATATAAGATAGTATGGGTTTTTTCGGAATAATCTTTTTAGGTAGTGTATTTGTATAAATTATATAGTTGATAAAATTAGATAGGCATTAATAGATTTATGATAATTATCAAAATACATAATGATATATTTTATATTGTCAAAAAAATTTTGAGATAAATCTGAACATGATTACTATTAACAATATTATAAAATATTTCTAACAATATTATAAAATATTTCATGGAAGTTAAATCGTACCATTTATCTATTAATTATGTATAATAAATACAACATTTCATGATATATCTCACATTGCTAAAATAAATAAAAAAACATTAAAAAAATTACTAATTTTAATATAAAAAAATGTTTAAATAACATAACTATGTTTTTAGATAAATCTCAAAATGACTACTACTAACAATATTATAGTATATTTCATGGAAATTAAATCTTACCATCCAAGTATTAAATATGTATAGTAAATAAAAATGATTTATATATAAAAATAAAAAATACAGTTTTCAAATAATTACTTCATCATAATCTAACATTACTAAATTTAAAAAAGAAATCTAAAAAAACTAAATAATAATATTATTATTAATTTAAAAAAAACATAATATATGAGTTAAATATTTATAAATTTAATAAAATATATAAAAAAATATTATGGTAAAACAACACTACACAGTTAAAAAATTTATTTTTATAAATAAAGATTTAATAAAATTCACCTATTTTTTAAAATTAAATTGAAAAAAATAAAAAATAAACTTAACTAAATCTTACCAAAAATATTTAGTGAATACTTCATAAACATTAAATCCCAACTTGTCAAACGTAACCATCCTCGTCTAGCATACGGTAACGATGGAAAGTGTTGGTTGAATATTTAATGAATACTCCATAAACATTAAATCCCAACTTATTAAATGTAACCATCGTTATCTAGCATACTGTGACGATGGTCACGGTATGTTGGGAAAGGCGATGATAGCCGTAGTTTTAGTAGTTTTCATTATAGGATAGTTATTGGTTGAGGATATTTTGTTTTTTATTTATTTTAAATACGTGATTTTTTTGGAAGAAATATATGTTTTTAATCATTGTATTTCTTTAAATTATATTATAAATTATTAAAATTAAGTATTAATAATTTAGATATTGTTTGGTAAAAATAATATTTATCTTTTAATTTTTTGAATTGTCTTTTTTCTCTTTTCCAAATTTCTCTATTATTCAAGCACACAGCGATTTTGTTTTACCGATCTCTTACAATTTGATACACAACAAAACAATAAAAATATCGTGGTGAAACCATAAACAGAAAATACAGCATAAGGGGAATACGGACTATTATTGCCAACAATATTGACAACTTTTAAATGGAAACGGCGGAGTCGTGACCCAAAAAAATAATAATAATAATATATATCACAAAAATGAACAAGTTTAGTGTAGATATAGGAAAAACAAGAACTTGATTTTGGTATTGCTGAAGGCATTGTATAGTTGAAAAATAATTGCACAAACTTGTCAAGTTGAAAAACAAAAAGAATTAGAATTGAGAATGAAATTGATTCATTCAATATTTGTTTTATAATCAATACATAAAAGCAATTGTGTTAAGTTTAGTTGTACATGTAATAACTATGGATAGTTAAAGCTAACTGAAGCTAAGTGTGCTTTATGCTTTGCTAATGTATACATGCACCACATGCAAGCACTAGAGTTAACTAACTAAAGGCAAGTGCACACCACATCTAAGCACTCGAGTTAACTAGCTAAAGGCAAGTGCATATCACATGCAACATCTAGAGTCTAACTAAAGCTAATTAATGCTAACTATGTGCATGTACAACACTCGAGTTAACTAGCTAAAGACAAGTGCACATTGCATGCAATATATAGAGTTGAACTAAAGCAAATGTATGTGCATGTACACCAACAGAGTTATTAAAAGAAGGTTTGACGCATTGTAGTTCGAATCAAACTCTATGAATCGAGCAAACTTGCGACTTTGTCAGAATTCTGCACTTGGATTCGAACCACAAAGGTCATTTTGGTTCGGATGAAACTCTATGAATCGAACTGATTTGCGCACCTTTCATACGCCACATAACCATTTAGCCAAGTATATTTTTTATCATGTCTAGTCCCCTAGGACACGTCACAATCCACCCATGTGAGGTTTGATACTCGATTACCTTGTTGACTAGCCCCATCCTCAAATGATTGTACTAGTGGGACTTGGAATTCATAAATATAAATTTATAACATGCATAAAAATGTTTTATTTCAAGTAGAAGGAAATCATACAAATTATTAAACATTAAATATGATTGTAAATTAAAAAAAAAATCTTGATTAAATATTGTTATAAACATTTTAAAATAATTATCGTTGTTATTTCACCCGGATGCGGGTGATGGCTGTTGACAATGGAATTCGGGTCGGCGCGTGCCAAACCCATAGGGACGCCGGCCATCTGCATTCAATACACTATGGCTGTATTTACTCCAAGGAACAGCACCCTACTTGGCATTCAAGCCGGTGGGGAAGCCGAGGACTCTCTCATTATTCTCTGCCGTCCTCCACCTGCAGGAGCTTAACCGCCTTCTCGATGCTTCGAAGCTGCATTTTGCCTTACTTCTGGGCTGTTACAATGCTTATCTCCATTGCGCCTCTCGGCTCTGGCTGTTCTCAGGAAGCCACGATCACCAGCACTCGAACTCCCTTGGGAAGAAGATGTAGCATCCACTGCTGCGTGGAATTCACACCGGGCTCTCATTTCTCTCAGAGCTCTTTCTGCCTTCTTGCAGGTCCGCCTCTGAACTTCATGCCCATCACGTCTCTGCAAAATTCGCAGCGCTTCTCTCCGCCTCTGTTGCATTCTCCTCGCTTGATCATGCCTAGGCTCAGGCACCGGCTCAGATGCCGCAGAGGCAGCACCCGAGCCAGGTCTGCCTCCAGGCGCCGGTCTCCTTCCATCTCAGGCTCTCCGGTCTCTGTTTCTCCTCAGCGCGCTTCCCCTCGAGCCTCGAACAGGCGCCGCACCTTGCCGCTCCGTCGCCCTCCCTCTCCTCTGCCTGGTCTCCCTCTTCCCCCTTCACCCACCGAACCTCGCGCTGCTGAAGCTGCCCACCTTGCTAATCCAGAGACGGCCCTGTTTCACTTTCCTTGCCTCACCTCTCAGCCCATGGTGGTCGCTACAATTACAGTGAAGTTCAAGGAGCTCCCTCAGTTCGGTTCTTCTTCAATTTCTCCGGGTCCTCAGCTCCGCCCTTCTGAAGCTGACCGCGCTCTCCGCTCAGAGGTGTAGATAGGCTCACGAGAGGCAGAGGGAGACACGCATGGTGGCAGCAGCACTGGTCGCCCAAGCATGCACATGGCGCAGCACGATGGAGCTGCAACAGCAAATCACGCCCAGGACGATGAGGATTATGAATTTGGATGCCGTATCGAAGAAGAACCTCCCTCCGATGATTATGGTATTTAGAATTCTCAGTTTTTTTGTCTCTTTCATGCCAGAGTTTTGGTCCAGATGGAATATTCAGAATTTCTGGCCTGTGGGCCTTTATACTCACTGTTATTGTCATAGGTCTCAGTTAACTGAGGGTCCAAATTGTTACACTTATAATGTCTTTTGTGCAATGCTGGTTTCCTCCTGTGAGGCAGCAAACAAACTCCTATCACGCTGGTTTCCCCCGGTGGGCAGCGCCTATTTTGTTATTTTGCTGAAACTCATCCGGCCTGAGAAGGCTCACCTCTGTATGTACCATATCTTCTTACAGTAATAGAACTTAGTCTTATTTAGAAAAAAAAAATTATCGTTGTTATTTCTAAATGTAAATATTAGTAATATTACTATTAATATCAATTAACATTATTATTAAATAATTTAATATTAAAAAAGTAAAAAATAAAAAATATGTATATATAAAACAAATTTAAATAATATAATTATAATAAAAACAATATAATCACTAATAATATTAATAATATTTAATTATTAAATATTTAAAAAATAAATATATTAATTAATTGATGAAAGATGGATAAACAAGGGTCATGGCCAATGGAACACATCTTGTCACGCCCGCAAGTTGGAGTCATCTGCAACGTGCATATGCATTGACATGTGTGACACCCAGCAGATGGGTGTGTGATGTTGGCGGGCACCCACCTTTGCGATGAGTCATGTAATAGAGATGTACGACGAGAAGTGTGATAGCACTTGGCAAAAGTGTGACGGGCACGCCCATAGCGACCAGGTGAGTCGTGCATTTGATGAGCGTGGTGAGCAAGGGCATCAGGTGGGCACGCGCCTATATCAGGCAAGCGATTTGTGTGGGCGTCAGGTGAGTCATGCGTTATGGAGGTTGGGTGAGTCAGGTGAATAAGCGACCAACTAGAACAACCCAAGCGACCCATGAGTGTGATGGAAAAATATAAGTTTTGGCTGACTTACTTATATGATGGGCCGATTTGCAAATAGGTGGTTGAGCTGAACCATGAGCAAGTTGAAGGGTCAGACCCTTCGCGGAAAGTGTACTTGAACATATATATTAGCGATGGTGTGGGAGATTTAAGGTATCATCGATTAACATAGAAGCAATTTTGGATTATATCACAGAGGAAACAATCTACAGGCTGAAAGAAGGGCGAAGGCTGAGAGCGAAAACAGTGAAAAAGATAATGTAGGAAACTCGAGGGAATGTTCTGGTGAGCAAGTCATGCACGAGAGTGCAGACCATGTCCTCGCACCATGGGCAGACATCCGAATCCAGACTTGAGCACGGGAAGAGTCGATCATTTTGTTGAACTTAGCGTGCAACACATACATGTTTGAGCGAAGAGTTAGAACGGGTAGAGGAACGTGTGCAAACTTGGTGCTAGAGTCAGCCTAGGCACGCCAGCTCATGTAGACAGTGACCTGTGTGACCCGAGTTCACGAAAATGAGTCGGGCCAGGTAAAAACCTCATTAAGGCAGTGACCCAGTTGACCCAAAAGCATGAGTATTCAGGAAAAATTGGAGAATTGTGTTTTGGTAGGAAATTTGGGGCTTCCATGGAAGATTTGTGTGGGCAAGTGGTAGCAGGGTTTTTGTACAAATTTGACACATCTTTGGTAAACTTTTGCAGGCCAAGGCACTTGGAAGCACACTTCTTATAAAACTTGTACTTTGTGAATTATTGTACATTGTTGATATATTATTATTGGGCAGAATTTTCGAGAGTTGCCCCTCCCAAGTATGTATGGGTGCACTTGTGATGATTGATGAATGTTTAATATGAATGATTAAATATTAAAGATAACTTATTCCACTACATTGTTAAGCAACAAGTGTTTGGAAAAATTACTAAGTGTTGAAGTTAGGCGTAGTCCATACACTCTAGTATTGGTAAAAAGAAAAAGTGTAGTGGTGTTTCACCCGCTATACATGCTTGAAAGAGTACCACAAGGATAGGGTCGTGACAAGTGGTACCAGAGCCTGATTCAGGGTGAGTCAAGATGCATTGATTATTCAAGAGTCAGGAATACAAGGATAGGGTTGTATTTTCTCTTAAATCTTGGACACATATTAGTTGGTCTCAGTGAGACATTAGGAAAGTGAAGGAGGGAATAGACCTTGGTCAGGGCAAAAGTTGAATAGGGAAATATTGTAAGTTTGAGAGATTTTCAAAATATTGATGACATCACAGGTTATTGGAAGGAGAAGAAGAAACAACACTATGAAGCTCTTGTGCAAGAGTGGGAACACCTAGGACATATTGGAGATGGAAGAGTAGAAGTGTGGAAATCCTTTAACAAGCTTCATGGAAAGTATGTTGAACATGAAGAAATTAATGAGAAGATACAACATCGTAAACAGACACTCCAAGAACTCACGGATGAAAGAGTTCGCTTAAGGGAGGCACGTGCCAAGTTGCACGATAAAGTCAAGAGACATGAGGATGAGATCAAGAGGGAATTCCTTGATTGTAAACTTCTTGTTATAGAATAAGATGAAATTTCATAAATCAATAAAATTGAAGCTTCCTGCCAAGCTATCCAAGAATATTTTCATATGATTGGAGCACCTCGAGTGGAAGAGTACAATATTTCTCAGATAGGTGCACTTGACATACAAAGAAGGAGAAGCTTGATGGAACTCAAGCTTGACAAATATCAAATTTCTTGAATGAACCAAAAGGAGGGATTGCATACTGTAAGAGGATTGTCAGGTCAAATCCAAAGCTGAAAGACAAATTTGAAGTCGACTCATTGAAGAAGGTTGTTGAGATAATATGTAAGACTAAACTAGTGGAAGATGGAGGTTCCTTTAAGTTGATATTTGTGCAACTAACCATACATGGAAACAAGTTTGCAGCTTTGGGGGATATGGGAGCTACACATAGTTTCCTTAGTAGGAAGGCAACTTCATATTTTGGAAAGAAGAAGGCTAGAATGGAGAAAGAGTTGTGTGCTTTTAGAGAAATCAATTCAGGTATGAAAGTAGTGAATGGTGTTTTTATGAAAACACAACTGACAGTGGTTTCATTGCTTCGAATGTTTTATTTGAGAATGATTGAGATGCATGATAATTATATGGTTTGGGGTCAGGATTTCTTTATTGCATCACATGCCATATCGATGGTAGACCGAGATATAATCTTGATTGTAGCTTATGGGAATACTTGCTTGTTCTTATGACAGGAATAGTCGCTTGGGATGTCGACCAACGATTGCTTCTGTCGTTTTATATGAAAAGGAACCTATTGTGAGACATGAATATGTGGAACAAGGGGAACTTGGATGTATGACTCAAACAAAAAAGGAGCAGGGCTTGACTGATGTTATTGCAATAACTATGAAGGAAAATAATGATGGAGGTGGAAAGGAAATTGAACTTCGTAGACATGCAGTTGAGAATCCTACCGAGGATCTTCACCATGATAGTGATTTGGAAACAGGAGGCATGAGTGCTTCTTCGAATGCGGTCCCAAGGAAGGATTATATAGGTAGAGACCTACTATCATTGTGGACTTTTGTAGATATTCTATGTGCATATTTAATTTTTAATTGACAAGGGAGAAGCTTGGAAAGATTGGATGTACTGAGGAGGAGGTGGTCGTTGTGCATGACTAATTAACTACCCAGCATCAATCTGATACTTATGTGGATGAGAGTCAGGGAGGAATCCTCTTGGCCATCGCTTTGCACTAGAATTTTGGAGGTAGGTGTGTGTAGTACCTTGATGGGAAGGACTACACCACCCTCACAAAGGGGCCTTTGGGGTAAGGTCCCTCACACATTGATGGATGATGCTTGGATTATGTTGCTACTTTGGTACATGACCACAAATAGCACATGGGAGTTAGCATCATGGAAAACATGTTGTAGATGAGATGGATGCTACTTCATGGACTTGAGCATGGCTTATTTTAATAGGATGGATTCTTGATTGAGTTAATGATGTTACAAGATGCAGGAGAAAATACTAGCGAATGGCATGACGAGGTGCATTATCATGATGAGAGCGTACGGTTGGACTAATCACCTGACCAATTTAAGTCAAGGGGGCTAGAAGTGTGTGGATTTGTGCTGAAATATATAGCTAAACTATGTTTCAGTTGTGTCGAAGATATGTCTTGGTTACAACCGATATTTTTTGAGTTATGTTGGAGTATCTTGACAACATATTCACATTATTATGTTGACGATAAATGATCAGTCGACATGATATATATTGCAGTGATTTCATGTGGCTTGACCTAGGGAGGCTTACTTTCCATGATAGAGGAAGCATGTGGAGAATGCGATATATGTGGCTGAGGATCATGGATTGAGGAGGTATATCCATACACATTTACGGAGTGACAAACTTTGATGGATTGTGCGATGATGGAGAAAAGATGGGCAAAAAGGAAATTTTGGAAATGTTGGAGTGAGTGATGCTCTATGACAATGTGATGGAGTTGTCGAGCATGACAAACTTATTTAGAGTGGAGGAGGAGATCATGCCCACGAGTTCGATTCATGTGCGATGGGTATATGCGATACCTAGTGTTGGTGTCCAAGTGTGAATAATATTATTCAACCCTTTTCCACATTAATTATGAAGCTAGGATATCTTTGGTTATTACAATTCTAACATGAAAGTATATGCAGATAATAATTACACAATTATATATAAATCAAGAATTCAATAGACTATGCAAAACAAAAACCCACTGTAACAAAAATGAAAGGATAATCGCAATCAATTGTAACAACAACTAGATTCACAGCATTAAGATTCATAGAAATCACATTAAAATGTTACAACAATAAGGTAAATATGCGATACAATAAAAGAAACTAAGACACATTAATTCAACAACAACTGGTCAGGAGAGAGAGCCCAACTCTCTGATCAGGGTTGTGATAAAATTACAAACTCAGGAAGAGATTAGAAAGGTGGATTGTATTAAACTGAAATGGATTAAAAAAATATTGTTACAAACTCTCAATTCTATCATAATCTAACCTCCTCTCCACAACTCTGAATCCTATCTTATAAAAATAATTATATTATCAATTCATGAAATTACGACATTTGTTTTCCTAAATTTACATAGTGGTTATGATAAACAAAACCGAATGAAAATGATAGAAGAGAGATAAATCTGAAGTTGTTCGACCGTTGCAGCACTATCCCAACATACTACTACTAGCTGAACGACTTTCCCTGGAATTAAGGACTTGGTCATCTGACCTTTGAATCTAAAAAGAATAATGAAGTTATGAAGCTGCTTTGGTAATAGTCTCCTACGACTTTGCCTCATTGACTAAATAATCCATACAGGCATGACAAGAGGTATACGTGTATGATTTAGGACATAAATTTATTTTTATTGATACAAATGAGGAAGGTAAATATGATAAAAAGGTAGGTAAATATATGCATGTTTAGCTCCCAACATTTCCCCCAACTAGTCTTTTGGCATGTCCTCATGCAGCTCGTCGCCTACGCAAGTATGGGTTAGAGAGGTAGTGATAAGAATGAAGATGAGAAAGTTCATATCTCCCAACCATTTCTTTTCTTGGAGGTCTATACCCATCTGTTAGAGGACTTCCTTCCATGAATCGTTATTCACATTGTAAGCCAAAGTGTATTGATCCACTAGTAGCTAGATAATGGAAAACTAGAACCTCAAACCCATCCAATAGAACACACAAGTGTGTATATAGGAAATATAACGTGGTAGCCTTTCTAATTCCCTTTTGAAATTAGGAGCCTTAAATGGTTCACGTATCTTGATAGTTGATGATGATAGCATCCACCTTTTTCGGCTATTGTCCAGAGCCTCGTCTTGACAAGTGACCACCTGTTTTGTACATAAAGTAGTGCACTGCTTATAGTTCTCCAACATCTATGCTTTTCATCCCTCAAGCTTCAGAAAATTAGCATGCTTTTTGTAAATATTTACAGACTGATCATTTTCCCTTTTAAGGACAAGTGGCTTAGTAGCTTGATTTTCTTCGAATTTTTCAAAGGATTTCTTCCATTTAACCTGATTGATTGTATAAGAAGTAAAGGATCTTAATTGAACATATCATATAAATGGAACTGGATTGAATGTTTGATCATTACTCAAGAAGTAATCATACATATACATTTTGAACATCAAGTGTTGATTCAAAACATCATGAATTCTTAAGGTGGGCAAAAAATATATAGGATCTTTTATCTCATGGCTAACGTCATAAAAAATACTTTCTAAACAAAAGAAAAGATATTTTTCATGAAGAAACATTGGATAGTTGCGAGGAGGAGATTGGAAAGCCATTACTTGTTGTACTGAAATGAACATATTTTCCTTATCGACCTTTAGTATTCGCACCCGCTCTTCCAAGTCCTCGATCTTCTTTTGTTGTTTCACCCACTTTTTATTCTCTCTATCCATCTACTCTATGTAACCAATGATGGTTTGTGTGGCCTGTCCGCGGATCCTTTTCACTTTTTGCTAATGGGTTTTCAAAGTGATTGTCCCATGTTGAAGATAAGATACAACATCCTGCCACTTCTAAATTTCTACGGCCAAAAAGAATTCTGGGGCGTAAAATATATTCTCAATGGGCTCAGTTTCTGTAGTGGAAAAAATTGTAGGATTATCCTCTATCTGAATTGTTGATGAGATGGCTCTGGCCCTGGATTTTACAACCTTTTTCTTGTATCTCCTTGCGTTCTTTTATAAGTGCACTACCTTTTTTCTCAATTTAATATTTTCCATTTTTAATCGCATGACTTTATTAAGTTGGGACTCATACCTTTATTTAAGAGGCGATATCCTTTTCACACACTGTTCACTTATTTCTTGTTTGAAAACAACTTCCCCTACTCATCCTGTAGATGGTGTGGGATTTGGTGGATTATTGTCAACAAACATGTTGACCAGCTCCTCCTTTACCCTGACATCTTTTATTTTCTCCTCAGGTCTTACGACCTCTTCATTTCCTTCTTTAGGTCTTACGAGATATTTTACTTCTTCAGGTTTTACAACCTCTTCATTTCCCCTTTTTGGATTTGGAATCACTAGTGTCCCTGACATCCTTCCCTTACATGTGTTATGTCACAAGGCCATCTCCTAATTGTCCAATAATTTTTTTTAACCCTTGTAGGTCAGTTTCAGCAAAATCATTTTCTTTGGGTAGCATTGGAGGGGTGGTATCAGCTATTACTTCTTCGACTCGTTCTTTGTTATGTATTGGTTCTTGTGTGTCATTGTCGACCCATATGCTTCCAATCTGTCCTATCGGTGTGTCCGAATGTACTGGAACCTGAATAGTCATATCAACCACTGTACCCAAGATTGTTCCAAAAAATTATAAAAATTAGGGAATGGCTTCTTCTTGCACCAAGCATCGAGGGGAACAAAATCTATTTTCTCATTTTTGTAAAGTTACAGGAAATGTGGAATGAGGAAAATCTTCTTCAATCTTCATCCTAAATATTCCTGCTAACTCTGATCCTTCCTTTCCATCCCCCTTGTTTACTAGTAGAACCATGCTACCTTCCAAATTGTATCTGTGTCCATTATTCAACACTAGTTCTTATGGAGCAATGTCGACTGCGGGGTCTCTCTCTTCTACAGATTTCAAATTATTTTGAGCTAGAGGTGGTGGTTCTTGTGTGACATCACCACTTGGGATTACTTCTTCAGGTCCCAAATTTTGTCGGACATGTGGTGTTGGTTCTTGTGTAACAATAGCACTTGTTATGCGGATAAATCCTTCTTGCAGACAAGAACGATCTCCCTAGTATCCTAAGGATATCTAGAAATAAAAAACCAGATGCAAACCACGTTCTCTAGATCATTTATGATTCAGAATTATTAATTAACAAAGTATGAGGACATGCCCCTACCTAAAGTCCAACACTTGTTGTAATAATCAATCTAGTCGCTCCAAAAGAGGTCAATTAAGCATGTAAAACCTACATTAAAAGATAGGAAAAAGGATTAAAAGAACCTGAAAGATATGAATCTATATCAGAAACACTAATCTAATATCAGAAACACTAATCTACATCAGTGATCAAGGAATCCAAGAATTAAATTACTCAAAGAGATACATGAACAACTTAATGAGAAAATAGAATCCATTTGTATTAACTTGTATGATAAGAAGTGACCTTAAAACCTTGACGCCTTGATGTTATACAGGTTCTTTTGGGGTCCTAAATAGGTGTTTCCTATTGGTTTGAGAAGCATTTGCCTCTCTGAGCTAGCATGAAACTATGAACATGAGTATGTGATCGTTTTCATGCCAATGATGCCAAGTAAAGAGAGTATGATTTCTTCAACAATTAACCTCAAAACAACCAAGTTCTAAGTATCCTTTAAACTGAAACATGATCTCAATTTATAGCAGAAGGGAGGTAGTTTCAATTCTAATAAGAAATGGATAAATTCATTTCATAAAGGGATTAAGCTCCAAATACCAAAGGATAGCTACATTAATGAAGGAATAGAGGTTCATGAATGGAAGGGGCAAAGCTCGACCAGATAACGCTTCTAGAAGCCTCCAGTTGGGAAAATATTCGATCAGCTAGGATTCTAGAGCTTACTTTTTCTTTTATTTTACCTTTTATGGGGGTCCGCAGTTTTAATAAATAAAACATGTGGGATGTGTTGCAGGTTTTAGAGAAATAAAATGCGGTACCACAGGCAATGGTTAGGAAAAGTGCGGAGTTAGGATTTTTCGGGTTTTAATGATCTTTTATCCAATTTCAAGACTTTTTTTAGGAACTTTATGATTTTACACCTCTAACAGAGGAATATATCGGTAATGATGAACCCATATAGACAACTAAATGTCATGGTGTCAAATCTCAGTGTAACACCACTTTCACATTCCCCTATGGACTCTTGATATATCAAAATAGGTCCTGATGGTTCTTGTGTAATAACACCACCTATTGATCGTCTGGCTTATGACGATATTCCCTTTGAATTTTCAAGTGAAAACTGGTTCTAGTGGAAAAACATCAACTACATTTTCTATCTCCATTGTTCCATTCCCACTGAACTGACACACAATTCTGGTTTTTGTGGAGGATCATTGACTGTGGTTTATTTTATTTCCATTAGCTCTATTGCCACTGAATGAAGAGGTGATGGTGGTTCTTGGGGGAAACATCGACTGTGGTATCTTCTAATTCCATTTCTTCTCCTTCATCCTCCTCCTTTGCAGATATCATAGCCTCAAGTTCTTCTTCTGAAAATTCTGTGAATTGTGTTGAAGGAACATGAGTTTGAGAAAGAGCATGTATTACCAATAGCCAAACCAACCCTTGTTTTGTGAGGACTACTAATACTTGTGGAAAGCGACGGGAAGATTGCGCCATCAATTGAATACTCTTCCATAGGAAGAAAGGCATATCAAATGAATGGATTTTTGTATGTTGAAATCGAATATGTGCCAAAATCTTGAAGTGGTATTTGAGTTGAGTAGGAAATCATCCTTCACATGTTATGTACCTTAACAAAAAATATTCCACCTAACCCTAAGGATATGGAAGAGACTTATGATCATATCCCCTTCATTTATGAATTGTTTTTTCCTGGTACTATAAGACAATTCTGGGAATTATTGAAAAGGGGATTTCGAGAGAACCATTTATGCCCTCATTGTGGCAATCAACTGATGACCCAGATGACTTCGTTTGTGACATGGAGATCCAAACCTCGCACTCTGGAGTGATTTACCTCCAATTTTAATGAAAATTTGGCTATGATACTTTCGTTGAATCCTTGTAACCTTTCAAAGTACACATCCCAACCTACGTCTAATAATATTTTCCATACATTTGTATTGCTGTGAGCCAGAGTTTTATTTTATGGTTTATGTCTTATGGTCAGTCCACCCGTTCCACGATAGCTCACTAACAACACTTTGGAGTAAAAAAGGATTGTTAGTGGAGAGTATCGGTGGGTAATTATTGTTGTGACAAAATGATAGAAAATTGAGTGAGGTAATAGTAAAATACGGAAGGTAATTTTTTTGAAAAATGGGAAAAAATCATGGTAGATTATGGTAATGATGAAGGATGGTCATGGTAGTTATTCCACAGAGTTGGAAAGGACTGTTTAAATAATGTAAACGTACTTATCTGAAGTCCTGGTGCATATTAATGACTTTTTAGAATAGGGTAAGGGTCATGGAGTGTACATATTAGCACAAGTTCTGATGATGATGTCGGAAAATCATTATTACGATTTTATTATGTCATCGTTTCAGTGATGAAAATACCTCCTCCAAACTAAGGGATGACCGTCCCCAATCATGTAAATGTCATGTCAAGAGAATTATTAATAAAATCCACAAAATTCAATCAGGGACATACGTGGGGACTTACCTTGGCATAGTAACAACCTCAGAGGAGTAACCACAGTGATGGAGTAATCGCATCAAAGTAGTAACAACACCGATACATAGAAAATTTCTATGGAGTAACAACACTGGAGGAGTAATGATCTGATAATGGGTTGGATAAATTTTTATGCTTTTCAAGAATCTCCCACACAGTTAAACAAATAAAATATCTAGCTTATTCTTGACTTGTGAAAAAATGAATGCTTGAGACAGGTGTATGTTTTTTAACTATTTAAGTTCTTTAAGATCATTTTTTTTACTGATATTCAGCATGTGCAGCAAGCATATAATGAAGAAAATAAACATCAACACATAACAGAAAATTTAATAAAGGAGTTCACCCGAATATCGTGGGGTACGTCTCCTTGAGCCTTTGTAAAATGACTTGGCTCTTTAGGATTAGGATGGAGAATTATTTTACAAGTTACAAAATCAACTCCAATGGTTATTTGAACTAAACCAATGGGTTTAGAATACCATTTATACCCCTAGTATGGCTGAAATATTTTTTAAGATGAACCTCAGCTCCCTTAGACTTGTTTCCTTGAGTCGATGCTCTTGAGCGACCCTGAGTTTCTCTATGGAACTAACTCCCTCAAAAATAATTTTCTATCCCTAAAACCTTTTCTAATATCTATAGCATACATGAGACATCCAAATTAGGCAAATCATTTGCTCCAAATGAGTACTGGCTCCCTAATGTAGGCCTCCATCCATTGTTGGCCTTGGGCTGCCCAAAACATCCTTGTGGCTCTTAGACCTTTAGAGGTCTTCAAATGGCTCTGAAAATACTTTCATTGGATTCAAAATTTCCAAAATAGAATAGAATATTCACTTGCAGAAATTGGCCTTTGGCTGCTCTGGTTTCACCTCCAACACGTGATGACACCCTTGGCTCTAGGGTAACTGAAAACTTATCTGAATCATATCCACTTTCAAAATTCATCAAAAGCTTATACAAAATCCATCAAAGGGTTCAAAAGTATCAAAGCTGTCAGAAATGACTAGTGCTTTGCTGAGAATGGATACTGGCTACTCTAGATAGGCCTCTTCCTCTTGTTGGCACTAGATGGCCTTGGTCGCCCCTGGAATTTCTATGAAGCATATCAACCTTAAAAAGTCCTCTACAAGCTTTGAAAACCACACCATTAGTTCCATAATGTTTGAAACATCCAAAATTGACTATTGGATTCCAGAATAAGGCCTCTAGCTGCCCTGGCTATGTCTCAAACCTCTGTTGGCCTCCAGTGGCCCCTAGAACTTATATGAAGCAAAAACCTACTCAAAATTCTTGAGATGGCTCTACAACCCTCACCAATGAGTTTTGAATTTCTGAGATAGTTGAAATTGACTATTCACACTCTCAAAATGGATGGATCTAGCTTAAGATAGAGCCTATTCAATTTTTGCTCAGTGACCCCTAAAGAGCTCCACTAAATGTGGAGGAACTACACTTAACTGCAGTTAGAATAGAAAAATACCCTAAATTTGGGGTGCACTCCAACTTATCCACATGCCTAACTGCTAGTAACAAATGTAACCGTTGGGGTGGCCACATGGCCCCTTACCTCGCGGTCTTCATGGGCGGTTAACGTAATATTCGGTGGATTCTAACCGTGGGTCATGTGACCGCACTTAAAAAATGGTTGGTGGTTTGGGTTTGAATTAACCATTGTAAACACCATCAGAAAAATAATGCCATGTGAACACGCAAAATCTGCGGAATTCTGGTGGTTAGGTCTTAGCCTTTGGCCTAGGGTCACGGTGACGACCATGTGGGGAGGGTTTGGCCCCTCCGAACCCCCAAATGTGAAACTGTTAAACCTTAAATATACGTCATGAACTCATACGTTAAGATCCAAATGTAGCCCAAGAAGTAAAGTGATGCGCATGCGGGTGAGAGTCCTTGGGGTCGACTCCGGTGGAGTCTGACCAAAATTTTGTCACACCAAACCTGGGCCACATGGCAGCCTATGATTGGCCCTTAAAAAATTCATAAAATCAGCCAACCAATAAACCCCTGCCACTTTTCCAAATAATACTGGCCTGGAAGTAATATTTTGGGGAATATTCTTAGGAATATTCCACGAATATTCTAGTAATATTCCCTGGAATATTATTTTTGCCGACTATACCCTTGACCAGTCAAAATTGGTCAAATGGAAAAATTTGCAGTTCACTGTAATTTTAAAATCGTGATAACTTCTTGATCTGAATGGAATTTATTATTTTTGTTGTGCTAAGTATCCAAATGATAATTAAATAATGTACATAAGATTTACTGAAGTTTGCAGGTGAAACAAATGGTTTTATCTTAGTTAAACAAATTCTATGTGAGGCTAAAGCATGTAAATTACTTGTATAACACTGTGCAAAAATAAATAAAAGATAATTAAACATCACATGTAACAGTACTCAGCAAATTTGATGAAGCAGTTCACCGCTCCTAGCCTACATTTGCTAGTCTAGCTCCCAATGGCATGTCCCTTATATCTTATTTCTCAAAAATGGTAAGTAAACGTGAATAAAAACCTCAAATGGATATTCTCTCTATAAAGAAAACTTTAGAATTCTTGAATTAGTCAGGAATGACTATTCATTTGTAGAAAACAGAGAATGGATGCTCAATACACTGAAATCACCTCAGTGGCCCTAGTGGCTCCTTGACCTATCCTAAAGCTTAAAATGTACAAGATGACCTCTAATGGATCTGAAACATCTTCCAATGTGTTCAAAAAGTCAAGAATGCCAAAAATTGACTATTCATGCATCAAAATTGGTCGAATATCGAAGGCGTTATGGCCAAAACAAGAAAATGCCCAATGTCCCTAAAAACATTCCTCCAAAACTGGAGGAACTCCAGTTAGCACCATCAATGTATCAGTGGTCACTGGATTTAGTGGTTTTGCTATCATATCAACCAACTAAACTGCTAGAACTTGCAGTTAAGTTAAGTGTTGTGTCAGAGTGGTCACATGGTATGTCTCCACTGTCGTCATTAACACCATTGTAAACTCCGCGAAAGGTGGGAGGAACCTGGAATGTCATTATTCTACAACCTTTAACCGCGTGGAAAACATGTGACTGGTTAATATGCCATGGTTATTTTAAATGTGAGGTTTAAATACTATTTCTACCGTTTTGAGGTTGGAACCCCGACAAACACGGTTCCATAACCGACCACCCTAACCTCCGCATATGAATGCTAAAAAACCGTCGAGGTTTAAGGTTTGTAGTCAGGTTTTAGGCCCACAGTTTGATGTAGGGTCATATGGAGTGGGGGGCTAGCCCTTTGGGGTTGGCCTCCCCAACCCTCGCCGCTTAAACCTTTGAACGTTAAATAAAAATTCTGCCGCTATACAATTAACAACCAATGTGTAGGTCGGTTGGTCAAGGTGTATGCGTCTAGGCCACTGGTCATGTGTTTAAACCCCAAGCGGTCCAAAATTTTATAATGCCAAACCGGGGCCATGTGGCAGCCTCTGGGCTTACCACATGGTGACCTTGTATTGGCCTGAATTCCCATAGTCAACCAGTAGCCCAATCTCCGGTTGCCACTTGTCAATATTCTCTTTTTAATTTCTCAACATGCCAAGTCAAACTTGGTCAAAGTCATTTTTTTGGAGCTTACTGGGCTTTTCAAACCTTCATAGCTTCTACTTACGACCTCTATTTTGTGAACCATTCATGGTGCAAGAATCACAGTGACGAGACCTTTCTGGTCCCTTAGGTTTCAAAAACTTTTGAGAACTTTCATTTTTTAGCATTTTTGAACAATGGACAAGATCTCCTAATCACACCTCCCAACTAGGAAGATTTTGCACCCAAAAAGCTCTCTGGACTACTGAACATGAATATGAGGAGAGTTTTTCCCCACTCTTCCAATCTTAATCCACTAAAATTTCCCTGATTTCATTAATTTAAGCTTTTCATGAAACGACATTTTTTTCCTTGATTTCATTGACCAACCATTGCTGACTTTGACATTGTCATGCTGAACATTTTCAAAACTTGAAGAACAACAAATTAAATTTGCTTTAAACATACTATTTCTACATTGGTCTAAAATCAAAGGAAACTGAAAATTACTTTCACCTTTCATCCCATCCTTATGGCAATTTTTTACTGAATTTGCTTTGAACTTGTGTTGATTCCTGACAAATTTTCCTCGCCATAGTACCATGCCTTTTTGAAACTGGAAATGATCATTTCTGAATCTTGTGCCTTATTTTCTATGTTTCTTTGCCCTCTCTTGGACCTTTGTAACTTCTTGCACTGACACTTTGTTTTCAGCATCGTTCAACACCAAAGACGATTGCTGAAACTGCTTGTCATCTTCTTTCATAGACAACATGCTTTCAAACTCAAATAAATCATTACATATATCATCATTTGCATGAAAAGGATTATGTAAAACTTCCCTTTGCTTAATCATCATCAATGTCAAGTTTTGTGTTGCATTGACATGCCTCTTCATCTTCCCTACATTTGCTAAAGAAGAGTCTAGTTTTTTGTTGTGAGCTCTCACAATGTACTCCTTTCCATCTTTGAATAAATGGTACTTGTTCTCATGGAGATGGAAGATTTCTTTCCTGTCATACAAGTAAGGACTGCCCAACACCATACCTGTTATATCAAGTGGAACAACATCTAATTCAATTGTGTTAATGAAATGTGCAGTTATTACAAAGCGCAACATGCACTTCTTTGAAACTTGTAAATTTTCATCCTAACAAATCCAAACCAGTGGATATGGCTTCGGATGTGCAATGGTCTTAAGATTTATTTTCTTGACTAAGTCTTAAAAAATATGGTTCGCTTGCGACCCACTGTCAAATAGTGTGTCAACCTTGGTATGTTTGGAAATGACACTCACATGAAACAATTCAATTCTCTTTTCTTCAATTAGAGCTTCTATTTGACAGTTAGAAATAGTATAACTGGGTTCATTTACAACATATTTCCCCTTCAAGTTCTTTAGTTCCATAGATATGATTTTTTTTTCATTTCCTAAATCTGACCATAAGTCTTGTTCAGCTACTGCAACTCTGGATGAAGTTTCCAACAATGGTCCTCATCATGCCTTGTTTTAGAACAATGTTTTCAAAAGAATTTTCCCTTCTCTTTTCTATAATTTTCATTTCTCTTTTTCTTCCATTTTCATTTAAACTCACTTTCATCATTCCCATCTAAGTTTTGTTTTTCCCTTGCCTCTAAATGTGTGGCTTGAACACAAACCTCATCTAGGCTTGTAGGGTTAAACATGAGAATGGTATGTCTTCGATAAGTATGTAAACTGCCTATATACTTGAGTAAAGTGTCTTGACTCTGCAAATATACCCCTAATAAGAGAGATCTTCTCCTAAATTCTTAGGTGTAGTCTTGTACATTTTGTCCCTTAAGTTGTCTAAACTTTTTTCAATTCATGATAGCTTTTTGTAAATGAGCTACTGGATAAAACTATTGTTTTATTGCAGTAATGAAATCAACCAATGATAAAATAATATTACCATGTTTTTTGATCTCCTCGTTTGTCTTGTCTTACCACCAAACAAGTGCTACACCTTCCGTTCTCAAAGAAGCTAGCTGAATTTTAGTGTCATTATCATGAAGGTTCTGGATTCTCAAATAAAGCTCCAATTTCCTAATCCAATTATCAATTTTTTCTACATTGACTTCATCATTAATCATTGGCTATTAAAACTTAACATCAAGTTTTAAAAAAGGACTTTTACCAGTGTTCTTTGACATGTGAGATTGATTCACCGAAGTAGAGGATGACGATAAGGATGAGGATGGTGGATCTCCATTTCCTCCATTTCCCTTCTTTCACTTATCTTCATCTTTCTTTCCTCCTGAAGATCCTTCTCCTTCCTTGTGAATTTTAGATCCTTCTCCTTCAATTATTTCATTCCTTTCTTGGTATATAACTCTCACCATCCAGTCATGTCAAGGAATACTATCCTGAACACTCTTTCTTCCTCCCTGGGATCAAATTCTTCAGGAAATTCTCCCTCTTCTGAAGTCATGCTTATGGCTTCTTCTTCTTCTATTTGAGGTGAAACTAAAGGTGGAGATAATGGCAGTCTTTCCCTCCTTGGCTTAGGATTTCTTTGAGATTTCACCAATTGACCTTCTCCTTTGTTGAGATTAAAACTCTTGAAAAATGTTAAACAAACTTTCCACAATAACAACACTGAGAGTAAAACTCTAGATTTGCTACCAAATTGATCTAAATGGAATGTATTAGTTTTTCTGTGCTAAGTATCCAACCATTAATTAAATTGTGTAACAAGATTTACTGAAGTTTTCAAGTGAAACAAATGGTTTTATTTTAGTTAAACATATTTTTGTGTGAGGTTAAAGCATGTAAATTACTTGTATAACATTGTACAACAGTAAATAACAAAGAATTAAACATCAAATGTAACAATACTTAGCAAATTTGATGAAGCAGTTCACCCCTCCTAGGCTACATCTGTTCTTCCAGCTCGCAATGGCATGTCCTTCATATAGTATTGCTAAAAAATGGTAAGTACATGTGAATAAAAGCCTCAAATTGATGTGCTCTTTGTATAAAAATATTTATAATTCTTGAATTAGTATGGAATGACTATTCATTTGCAGAAAACAAAGAATGGATGCTCAATAAACTAAAAACACCCTAGTGGCCCTAGTGGCTCCTTGATCTCTCATAAAGCTAAACCTACACAAGGTGACCTATAATGGCTCTAATACCTCTGATAATGTGTTTATAATGTCGATAATACCAAAAATTGACTATTCATGCATCAAAATTGATCGAATATCCAAGGAGTTATGGCCAAAACAAGAAACTGCCCAATGTCCCTAAAATAATTCCTCCAAAACTGGAGGAACTCCAGTTAGCGCCATCAATATAGCACTAACTACTAGATTTAGTGGTTCTAATAGCATCTCTGCTAGCTAAACCACCAAAACTGGCAGTTAAGTTAAGTGCTCTGTTAGAGTGGTCACATGGTATGTCTGCGTCGTCGTTGTTAACACCATTTTAAACTCAACGAAAGGTGGGCGGAACTTGGAATGTCATTATTCCGCAGCCTTTCACCGAGGTTTAAGTTTTGCGGTCAGGTTTTAGGCCCAAGTTTTAGTGTATGTTTGTATGGAGTGGGGGGCTGGCCCTTCGGGGCTGGCCTCTCCAACCCCCCCACTTAAACCTTTGAATGTTAAATAAAACTTCTGCCGCTATATAATTAAGAACCAATGTGTAGGCCAATTGGTAAAGATGTATGCATGCAGGGCGGTGGTCAAGTGTTTGAACCCCGAGCAATCCAAAATTTTATAATTCCAAACTAGGGCCACGTGGTGGCCTCCGAGCCTGCCACGTGGTGACCTTCTATTGGTTTGAATTCACAAAATCAACCAGCAGCCCAATCTCCCTTAGCCACTTGTCAAGCACAAATTGGTCCTTACGAAATATTCTAGGGAATATTTTGAGGGATATTCCAAGAATATTCCCTAGGATATTCTCTTTTTAATTTTTCAACATGGCAAGTTGAACTTGGTCAAAGTCATTTTTTGTAGTTTACTGGGCTTTTGAAACCTTCATAACTTTTGCATACGACCTCTATTTTGCAAACCATTCGAGGAGCCAAAATCACAACGATGAGTCCTTTCCGGTAACTTAGGTTGCAAACACTTTTGAGAAATTTCATTTTTGAGCATTTTTTAAGAATGGACATGATCTCCTAATCACTTCTTCATACGGTGTTGGATTTTAGAACTGTTCGTGGCACCATAATCAAGAAGACAAGATATATCTGGTCACTTAGGTTCAACACTCTTTCAAACACTTTGAAATTCGAGCTATTTCTTAGGTCCTTGATCCAAATATGATCACACCTCCCCAATGGGAACCTTTTGGACCCAAAAACATTGATTACCTGATTTGTTCAATAAATGAGAGTACAACACCCTCACGTTTTCAACCTCCATATACTTGCCTTGCATGGCTTAGTGCCTTTGAGCCCCAACTCAAAGGTAGTTGACACTTTCCTTCTTGGATGTGCTTGTCCTCCTGTCAAAAAATATAGCTTCCTTGAACTCACTTAGAAATTTCTAGCGAGAAATATTTAGTAGAAGATAGCTAAACATCATGTCCTTAATCATCGATTCAAGGGGGGTCAAAGAAACGTAAGTTTCCAACAGAAAACATGCCTACATAACTGGAGTTTTCATATGTACAAATTAATGTATGTCTTACTGGGTCAAGAAGTCAAACCACTTCTTAACAAGCCACTTCCACAATGAATTTTAGTGCTGAAAATCTTCTTCATGTGAAACATTTCTTCTCACATCAATGATGGAATCTTTGGTTCCACTTTCGCCAGTGTTTCTATCCTCTTGCCTCATGTACTTGGGATAATTAGTTGGATGCAATGTCCAACATTGGGCAACAAAATGTCCCCTCTTCTGGCAATGTGTGCAAGTATTTTGCACCTTCTTTGTCACTTGCCTTTGCCTCAACTATTTCATGTATGCTTTCATCCTCTTCCAACATTTCTAAACATCATGGTTACCCGAACCACAATAGGAACATAAACTCTTTATTTCATTCAAGCATGCAGATTTTTCATGCTTATCAGAAACATAATCAACTTGAATATGGGAATAATTATACCTCAAATGTTGCTTTGCATGTCCATATTTTTTACCTTCATGAGGAGGAAAAATTGTAGAGGTTCCAAGTTCGCCATAAGCTGCATGTGTACAAACACCTTGCTACAACATAGGATTCAAACAATGGAAATCAAATTGAAAAAAAACTTGACAATTTTTTTGGTTTAGAACTTGTGACATAAGTTCTTTTTAAAGTTTCCTCAATTTCCTTCATGGATGTAGAGTTTTTTCCATAAGATTGAACATAGCCTAGACCAAATTTCTTAGGTATTTCCTAAAAAAAAATTAGGATCCATCATGCCTTGTGCATGCTTTCCTAAACCCTTGCCTTCATAGCCCATTTTTAACATCAAATTGGACCCTATACCTCTAGTGCACTTTTCCTACACATCTTTCTGAAGATGAAATTCAAGACAAATCTGAGTGACTTACCTCTGCTTCATGCATGTTCTTGGTTAAGGCCTCTTTGGCTTGATGGAAATCCATCTCCATCTCATACATTATTTGAAGAATTTATTATTTCTCTTGCTTCATAGAAACCAATTTCTCATGAATTCTATTGCATTCCTTTCTATCTTCAAATAGAATTTGAACCCTATCCTTCAGGATGTAGAAGTCTCGCTTCATCTCTTCATCGAAGAATCTCGTGAAGGAGGAGGATTTTGAAACCTCACTTGAAAAAAAATTCATGATGAAAATGAACTAAATAAATTCAATAAAAAATTCACAAATATTTCAAAAAAAATTGACAAATCTTCTGAACAAAATGGCTATAGAGTCAAGCTCTTCTTCAAGCATCCTTTTGCAAACAATCATCAAGAGGGTTTCTGCTTCAAGAGTGGCCTTGAGGTCCTTTGGGTAAGGAGGATGCCTTTAGCATTTTTTCCTTGTTGTCCTCTTCTAGATTTAGCTAACAGTAGCTTTCCCTTCACCTCTAGCAAACTCAAACCAGTCAATTTGCAAATAGTAAAATTCTTTGCACTGTTAAACACCTTTCAAGTCATACAAGAAACCTTGTGCTCTGTCAAGAAAGAAAATTTTGATATGATACCAACCTGATCTGAAAAAGGACTGGATAAATTATTATTCTTTTCAAGAACCTCCCACTCAGTTAAACAAATAAAATATCTAGCTTATTCTTGACCTGTGTATAAATGTATACGTGAAATAGGTGTATGTTTTTTAACTGTTTAAGTGCTTTAATATCATTTTTTTTTTCTGATATTAAGAATGTGAAACAACCATATAACTAAGCGAATAAAAATAAACACACAAAAACAAATTTAATAAAGGAGTTCACCCGCATATCGTGGGCTGCGTTTCCTTGAGCCTTTGTCAACTAACTTGGCTCTTTGGGATTAGGATGGAAAATTATTTTACAAGTTACAAAGTCAACTCCAATGGTTATCTTAACTGAACTAATGGGTTTAGAATACCATTTATATCCCTGGTATAGATGAAATATTTCCGAAGATGAACCTCAGCTCCCTTAGACTTGTTCCCTTGAGGAGATGCTCTTGAATTACCTTGAGCTTCTATATGGCACTAAATCCCTCAGAAATCCTTTCCTGTCCCCGAAATATTTTCTACTATCTCCATCATATCTCACACATTCAAATTCGGCTAATTATTTGCTCCAATTGAGCATTGGCTCCCCAATCTAGGCCTCCACCACTATTCGCCCTAGGTTGCCAAAAACTTCCCTGTGGTTGTTTTACCTTTTGAAGTATTCAAATGGATATGTAAATCCTTTAATTGGATTCAAAATTTCCAAAATATTCATAATAGACTATTCACTTGCATAAATTGGCCTCTGGCTGCTCTAGCTTCACCTCTGGCACCCCCTGGCTCTAGGGTCACTGCAAAATTATTTGAAGAAAATTGACTTTAAAAGGTCAAAAAAAGCTTCTGAAATATCCATAAATGTATTCAAAAGTATCAAAATAGTCAGAAATGAATATTGGTTTGCTGAGAATGGATACTGGCTGCTCTCGATATGCCTCATTCTCCTACTGGCACTGGATGGCCGTAGTGGCCCTGGAACTTATATAAAGTATATCCGCCTTCAAACGTACTCTATAGGCTTTGAAAACAAAACCATTAGTTTCATAATGTCTGAATCATGCAAAATTGACAATTCAATTTCACAATAAGGCCTCTACCTGCCCTGGCTAGGCCTCAAACTGCTGGTGGCCCCTAGTGGCCCTGATGGCCTCTAGAACTTATCTAAAGCAAAAACCTACTAAAAATTCCTTTTATGGCTATGAAACCATCACCAATGAGTCTTTAATGTCCGAGACAGTATAAATTTACTATTCACACTCTCATAATGGACGTATCTAGCTCAAGATAGAGCCTATTCAAGTTTTGTCCGGCGACCCCTAAAAAGTTCCATTAAATGTGGAGGAACTACACTTAACTGCAGTTAAACTGGCCAACCACCCTAAGCTTTGATCACACTCCAAATTAATTTCTAGCCTAATTTCTAGTAATAAATGTAACCGCGGTGGTGGCCATATGGCCCCTTACCCCACGGTCTTCATGGGCAGTTAGCGTAATAGTCGACGGACTGTAACCATGGGTCATGTGACCACACTTACAAAACAGTTGGAAGTTGGGGTTTGAATTAACCATTGTAAATACCGTCAGATAAATAACGCCATGTGAACAAGAAAAAGCTACGGAATGCTGGCCGTTAGGGCTTAGCCCTTGGCCCGGGGTCACGTTGACGACCATGTGGGGAGGGGCTGACCCCTCCAAACCCCCAAACGTGAATCAATTAAACCTTAAATATATGTTGTAGACTCATATGTTAATATCCAATGATAGCCCAAGCGGTAAGGTGGTGTGCATGTAGGAAAGAGGTGTTGGGGTCGACTTTGGTGGAGTTTGACCAAAATTTTGTCACACAAAACTTGGGCCACGTGGTGGCCTATGATTGGCCATTAAAAAATTCATACAATCAAGCAACAAATAGAACCCTTCCACTTGTCCAAATAAGACTGGATCGAAAGGAATATTCCCTAGAATATTTTTTTGCTGACTGTACCCTTGACCAATCAAACTTGGTCAAATGCCAAAATTTGTAGTTTACTTGACTTTTCAAATCATGATAATTTCTTCATACGGTGTCGATTTTTCAAACCGTTCATGGCGCCAGAATCAGGAAGACGATATCTATCTGGAAATTTAGGTTTGACACTCTTTTGAACACTTTGAAATTTAAGCTATCGCTTAGGTCATTGATCCAAATTTGATTAAGTAACAACATTGGAGGAGTAACAACACCAAAGGAGTAACAACACTGGGTACTTAGGAAAAAATTTACAGAGTAACAACACCAAAGGAGTAACAACATTGGAGGAGTAACATCATTGAAGGAGTAACAACACCAGGTACTTAGAAAATTTTTATGGAGTAACGACAACAGAGCAGTAACAATACTGGGTACTTAGAAAAATTTTATGAAGTAACAACACTGGAGGAGTAACAACACCAGATACTTCCAAAAAATTTAATCTCCACAGAATTGCGTGCCAATGGTAGTGCCCGCAATCAAAACAATTCAGTAGTAACAATATTTTATCTATATAGATTATTATATATAGTATTTTTTTTAGAAGATGTAGAGGAGGAATTATTTGCACTCACAACCTTCAAACTAGATTGATCAGAGAGATTTTTGGTGAAGGAATCCTTAGAATTTGGCTATTGATACAATATAAAATAGTGTATATTTACTATGAAAGAAGCATGTCTATCATTAATTGTGACAAGTATGATAGTTCCATTATCAAACACCGCATCAACTTCTTAAGGTCCCATCCAATGAGAGAAAATATTTCCTTTAAATTCCTTAAAGGGGGAGTCATATAGAAATTACCAATTCCCTTTATGAAACAACTTATTCTTCATAATATTTTCATGCCATTTTGTTCTCTGCTACTGGATTGCAACATTTTTCTGGACAACCATTAAACGAATTTCATCCAGCTCATTTAGTTGTTCCATTCGGTGTTTTTTGGATTCTTAAATATCTAATCCGCCATGTTGTGCTCTATGCCCTGAGAGCTTCAGGAAGTTTTTCAGCCCAATCTCGGCCATGTCTTGCCACATTCTTTGTGAGAATATTTTCTAATACCTTGTTCTTGCTTTCCACTTGACCCTTCGCCCGACGATGGTATGGATATTTCACCCTATGCTTAATTCCATACTTTTTAATAAGCTTTTATAACATATGTGATGTTAATTTTCTCCCCCGTCTAAAACTATCTCTCTCGAAGCACCATATTGAGCAAAATTACCTTCAAATAAGAATTCTGAGACAACTTGTTATGTTTATTTCGTGACGTCCTTGGTATCTACTCACTTCGTTACATAATTCGTGCAGAACAAAATATGAAATTTATGATGTGAATATGGATTGAAAGGGTTGATAAAATCAATAGTCCATTTTTCAAAGGGCTCAAGGACTACTTGGGGCTGTAATAGCATTTCATCTGATAGACTAGGCTAACCCATCCGTTGACATCCATCACATCTTTGGATATAATTTCTTGCATCGTAAAATATGGAGGGCCAATATTATCCCATATGTAACACCTTATGACCTATCTGTTTATCTGCAAAATTTCATCCACAAGGACCATCATGAGCAGCCTTCAGGACATCATAGATTTCATATTCTCCTACACAACATCAAATTTGTTGGTGGAGCCTTGTATGAAAAAGATATCCTTTTATCCAACAATAACATGAACTATGATGAATAATATTCCATTTTTTCTTGTACGAAAAATGATGAGGAACCTTACCTATAGCAAGACAATTACCAATATTTGCATACCATGTTGTCTGAGTAGAAATTGAAAAAATATGTTCATATAGGAAACTATCCTCTATAGGTGTACCTTCATCGCTAGTATCTAGTCTAGATAGGAAATCATAAACTACATTATCATTCCCTGGTTTATCTAAAATGGTAATGTCAAATTATTGGATTACCAATAACCACCTTGTAATACAACTGGGGTTCATAGTTTTATTCATCAAGTACCTGATTACTGTGTGATCACAAAAATATGATATCTAGTAATGTAATTCCATAATTTATTAACATCATAAATAATAGCCAGAAATTATTTTTCAGTTACAATAGAGTTTAATTCAGTAGGGGTCAAATTCTTTCTGACATGATAGACTGCATACGACTTCTTGTCCTCCTGTTTTCCTAAAATTACCCCAAATGATGTCTAAGAAGCATCAGTGTGGATATGAAATGGGATTTTCCAGTAATAACCTCGTAATATTGGAGCTTCACAGACTAGTTCCTTGATCTTTGCAAAAGCTACTTGACACTCATCTATCCATATAAATTATACATCTTTAGTCAAGAGATGAAAAAGTGGAGATGCTATTTCGGAAAAAAAAATTGTAAAACGTCTATAATATCTAGCGCAACCAATAAAACTACGTACCTGTGTTGTTGTTCTGGGTACAGGAAAATCTAATAATACCTCTAACTTCGAAAGATTAGCTCGAATTCCAACAGCCAAAAGAAAATGTCCCAAAACTATTCCCTCTTCTCTCATCATGTGACATTTTATTGTGATCATAGAAACATGTGTTTTTTTGAATTTTTTGAGTACCTTTTCTATGTTTTCCAACCCTTCTTCAAATGAATCCTTGTATCGAGTAAATTCATCCATATAAATCTCGACATTATCGTCAACTAGATCAGAAAAAATCCTAATATTTCTCTTTGAAATGTTGTCGGCGCATTATAGAGATGAAATGGAAGGACTCGGTAAGTGAAGCATCCCCAAGGGCATGTGAAGGTAGTTTTGTGCTGATCCTAAGTAGATATTTGGATTTGGTTATACTCACTAAACCCATCCAAAATGGAGAAAAAATTATTTTGGGCTAAAGTATGTAGGACTTGGTCAATGAATGGAAAGGGGAAATGATGCTTTTGGGTTACTCTTTTTAATTCCCTATAGTCCACACAAATCCGCCACTTACCATTATTTTTAGGAACAATAACTAGTGGTGATACCCATTGACTATCCAAGATGGGGTAAATATATCCTACATCCAGTAACTTTTCAAGCTCTTCTTTGACAATATTATTTAGGATGGGGTTCATTCTTCTCTCGGGTTGTCTCACAGGTCGAAAATATTCTATAATGTATATATAATGGATGCATAAGTCAACAAGGATTCCCTTGGTATCTGTATAGTCCTAGGAGAAAGCTTCCATATGATCTCGAAGGACTGTTAGGAGATGTTCAGCCCGAGATGACGAAAGATTTGGGTTAATGTTCAATTTCTTCCTTGGTTTAATTTCAATGGGGATATTTTCATGAGGTGAAACTACAAGTATATCTTCAACTTCAGTTTTTTCTTCAATAGTTTCCTTCATATTACAACTCATGAAAGATTCTAGGAATTAACGAGTTGAGTAATAAATAGAATGAGTGTTTCTAATAAAAGTACTGATGGAATCATCCTTTGTTTCATTTTTAAAATAAAGGGCTTTTGAAATGGTAAGGATTGGTTTGAGTTCTTCATTTTCAGATTCTAACCCTTCTGATGGTAGGGGATGTTGTTTAAATGTTTATTTTTATTATGGGCTTGGTTCTATAGGAGGATAAAGAATAAGATCCTTTGAGACCTTCCCATTAGATATTACCATGTTTCCTAACAAGCACCTCATATAGAAATCTCCAGTTCAAGCCAAGGTCTTCCTAAAATCAAAGGTTGTTCACCAGTTGGGGACTTATTTTGTAATACCAAGAGATCAATGAGATAACTCCATGAGTCTATTGAAATGGTTATGTCTTCCAAATTCCCTATTGGTCTTACTGTAGAACTCTCTACCAATTCTATGACAATAAGGGTTGGTTTAAGATTTAGTAGACCTAATGGAAACATAGTTTCAGAGGTGATAACATTTGTTGTGGCTCCCAATTCTACCGGCACATTCGGGATGTCAACCCTATTAATCTGTACTGTCAGAATTGGGTTCACAGGATCTCCATATTTAACTAGTATAGACTTCCCCAGAATGATGTCAGATAACTTCCCCATAACATGAAAGGTGAGTAGATCTTGATTTTTTTCCAAGATTTTTGGAGAAATATTCTTTGATTGTATTAGCACAAATTGGTATATCCCTCATAGCCTGAAGTAAGGGTATTTTGACAAACAAGTTTTGTAGTTCCCATAAAAATTCAAGCGTTGATTGAGAGTTATGTTTACTCAGGTCTAGTATTTTAGGATAAGACAAATTATCTTGACATCCCTAAGTAACTTTTGGTCGAGGAGGGGGTTGTTTTAAAGAGTATTCGTTTGATTCCTCCCCAACTATCCAAGGTTTTAGTTCCTAAACTTTGCCATAAACTTGTTCGATGATAATTGGTGAAGTTTCAGTATTCACTACCCGACTAGATAGCTTATTTATCTTGTTAAATTATGTGGTTGAAATTCTATACAAAGGAAGGTTGAGAGGGTTAGCCTGCAGAACTGCCTTATTGTTAGGATTTGCATTAGGTTGGATCGGAAGCTGAGAAAGAAGGGGAGGATTACTTTTGGGAATATTATAATGTATCAGTAGATTCTGTTGTGGCATAGGTTGGGGGAACTGTCCAGGAGCAGAAGGGCGATGCCAATTCTAGGACCATGAAGGTTTTGAACTAGAATGAGGAAACCAAAGCGGGTATTTACAATCCTAAGGATATTCAGGTGAAAAAGGTACCGATTGAGGGCCAATATTTAAATTATTGAAATATTTAGAAATGTCCTGAGGCATACCTTGATTCATATTTAGTGACCGCGACTATCATGGCTTATTGGAACCCTTGAAGTACAATTGATCTACCTCTTCATTTTCTCCCTCAAATATTTCCTTTAGTCCAGGAAGAGAAGGACATGAGCTGGTATAATGACTCTCTTCACATATTTCAGAAGCCTCCATGACATTCAATGGACATTCTTTCACCAAATGCTTCTTCCTGCATTGAGGGAAGATTATTTCCATGGTATTCTACAATTCCATTTTCTTCTGTTTTTCCTAAGAAGTTTCCATATGAATGGATAATTTACTCAATATATCAATCCTTAAATTATCTAGGAGATTTATAATTTCTTCCTTCGTAACTCCCCTGCTAGATGTCTAAGGGTCTGAATTCCCTTCTTATTCCTTGTAGCTCCTCGTGAACACTGAATTCATAATTCATAGATGGTGCTGAAATGTTATTTCGATATGTCCCCTTTTCCTACTATATTCAAAAGTTTTAGAGACTCTTCCCTTAATGCCCAGAGAAAGTCTATTTTTAAGATGTCCTTGTCTAGGTCACTATGGACTGATCTCTGTAATGTATATTTCAAACGTCCCACACAATCCTCCATATTTTCATCCTCCTTCGGCATAAATTTGAACATTTCTTCCTTGATATGTCGAGTTTTACAGTAATCCTGATACTTCTCCTGGAAAATCTTCTTCATGTCATCCCATGAGGTGATATTTCCCCCCCCCTAAAATCATAAACCATCGTAAAGTCGTCCCTTTAAAATTAGCAGGGAATATTTTCAACTTCTAAGCATCATCTATATAGTCGTACCCGTGACAGATGATGGCGAATTTGAAAAGGCATGTGTCCAAATATTTAGAGGAAATCCCATGGAAATTAGGCAATGTTGTCAAAGGAATGGGCTTCATCAGCACAGGACCTCTAATATCTCCAATTTGGAATTTGATCGAGGAAGTTAGAAGTCCCATGAATATTTTCCAATATCCACTCGGGACCTCAACAGGTTTCGATGGTTCTACAATAGATGGTTTAAGTTGTTCTTCAATAGAAGGTTGAGTTTGTTTAACAACACTTTCGCGATCGCATGGCGAAGCGAATTCCTTCAAATATTCTTCTCTTGCACTTGTAATACTCAATTCCTCTTATCCTCTACTTTCTACTTCCTCTCTTTCTATCGTAAAAAGAAGTACTTCTGCTTCTCCTAGTACTATTCTCACTACTTCTTCTCTTTTTGTTGTTGAAAGGGGTTCTTCTACTACTAAGGGTAGTACTCGTTGCACAATAGACTGCCCCTCGAATTTTCTCTAAGTTCTCACCCTGACAGTGACCTATGAAGATGCTTCTCATTCAAATTTTGCAATGAGTTCTTGGATGTAGTTACTCCTTCCTAAATCCTTCCTTCCTCTCTTTGGGGATCATCCTCTACCCCTTTTATTCATATATTTGTTCATCCAATTGCTGAATGGAAAACAATCAAACAATTCTTGCAGCTCAGGACCTCGAGCAGCGTGAAAATTTTCCTGTCCATGACGAGAGAGTCGTTTAAAAGAGAAAAAAAAAGAAAGATGCAAAAAAATCAAGAAATATTGAGCTTAGGACCTGGAGCAAGGCAATAAAACTTTCCTCAAAAGGATGAGAGAGTGGCCCCTAGGAAAACAATAGAAAAAAAAAAAACTTATTAAAGCTGAGGACCTGGAGCATGGTAAGAAAACTTCCCTTCCCAGGATGAGAGATTGATTCTGAGATTAATACAATTTGTGTTGTTTCACCTTTGATAGCCTCCCCGACAATGACGCCAAAATGTTGGTGTCCAAATGTGAATAATATTATTCAATCTTTTCCAACATTAATTATCAATTCAGGATGCATTCGGTTATTGTAAGGCTAACATGAAAAGTATATGCAGATAAAAATTACACAATTTTGTATCAATCCCGAATTCAATAGACTATACAAAACAACAACCCAATGTAAGAGAAATGAAAGGCTAACAACAATCAATTGTCACACCGACTAGATTCACAAAATTAAGATTCACAGTAATCACATTAAAATGTTACAACAATAAAGAAAAAATGTGATACAATAAAAGAAACTAACACAAATTAATGCAACAGCACATGTCGAGGAGAGTGGGCCCAACTCCCTGATCAGGGCTATGATAAAATCACAAACTCAAGAAGAGATCAGAAAGGCGGATTGCATTAAACTGAAATGGATTAAAGAAGTACTAATAGAGACTCAATTTTCTCATAAGCTAACCTCCTCTCTATAGCTCTGTAACGTCTCTTATACAAATTATTAGATTAACTGTTTATGAAGTTATGACAGTTGTTTTCCTACATTTACTTAGTGTTTGTGATAAACAAAACCAAATGAAAAAGATAGAAGAGAGATCAATTTGAAGTTGTTCCATGGTTCGAGTGTTATCCCATGATAGTGCTGCCAGCATGACGACTTTCCCTGGAATTATGGAGTTGGTCATTTGGCCTCTGAATCTGCAAGAATAACGAAGTTAGCAAGCTACTTTAGTAATAATATCGTACAACTATGCTTCATTGACTAAATAATATATAAAAACATAACAAGAGGTATATCTCTTCGGTTTAGGACATAAATTGACTATTAATTATACAAATTGGGAAGGGAAATATGATAAAAAGGTAGGTAAATAAATGCAAGTTTATCTCCCAACACCGAGCGCATGTGTGTGACATGTTGGAGGGCACGCACATTTGTGAAGAATCTTGCGATGAAGATGTGCGATGAGAAATGTAACGACACTTAGAGAAATTGTGATGGGCATGACCATAACAGTTGAGCGAGTTGTGTGGAGTGTCAGGTGAGTCATGCATTTAGTGAGCATGGTGAGTGAGTGTGTTAGGTAGGCACACAGCAGTAGTAGGCAGGGTAGTCATGTGAGCACTGGGCGAGTCATGCATTATCGAGCTTGGGTGAGTCAGGTGAATGCACGATTGGCCGGAACGACCCAAGCGACCCATGAGTGTGATGGAAAAATAAAAGTGTTGGCTGAATTACCTATAGGATGGACCAATGTGTAAAGAGGTGGCCAAGCCGACCCATGAGCAGGTTGAAAGATCGCGACCCTTGGTTGAAAGGGTCCACACTTGACCATATATATTAGTGACAGTGTGGTAGATTTAGGGAATCATCGATCAACATCTAACCAAGTTCAAATTACATTTTAGAGGGAGTGAGCTATAGGCCGAATGAAGGGCGAAGGTCGAGAGTGAAACTCGCGAACAATGTACTGCAGGAAACTATGGGGAAGGTTTAAGTGAGTTGTGTTGCAAGTCGTGCACAGGAGTGAAGACCATATGACCACACCCTAGACAGAAAATAAAATGTAGAGTTGAGCGCGGATGATTCGGGCATTTTACTAAACGTAGTATGCAGCTTGTGCAAAAGTCTCTTGAGAGTTGGGTGGAGAGACAAACCGAGCGGACGAACATGTGCAAACTTGGTGTGGAGAGTTCTGCTAGGGTGTGACCCGACTGCACGACAATGAGTCGGGTCAGGTAGACACCTTGTGTAGGTAGTGACCCGGGTGACCTAACTACACGACAGTTTGGGCAGAACTGGAAAATTCTATTTTGGCAAGAAATTTGGGTTTCCCTCAGCATATTTGTGTGGGAAAGTGGAAAGAGGGTTGTTCAACGACTTTCACACATCTTTGGTAAACTTGTGTAGGCCAAGGCAACTAGAAGCACACTTGTTATGAAACTTGTACTTTGTAAATTATTGTACATTGTTGATATATTATTATTGGTTAGAATTTTTGGGAGTTTCCCCTCCCAACTATATATAGGCATACTGTGATGAGTGACAAATGTTTAATATGAAATATTAAATATTGAAGATAACTTATTCTGGTGCATTGTTAAAGAATGCTTGTTTGGAAAATTGATTAATTTTTGAAGTTAGGTGTCTTCCAAACACTATAGTATTGGTAAAAAGAAAGAGTGTAGTGGTGCATCACCCGCTATACGTGGTTGAAAGAGTACCACAAGGATAGCTCGTGACACATCAATGTAATCTGAAAAGCAACCAACTGTTCAAGAAAACTATAACGAATTGGAACAAAACAATGGATGCAAAAACAAAGATCCATCATGCATCCATATCGATTATCCGTAGGATTTTAAAAAACATAAAAAAATATGCAAGTCCACAATTTTTTACTTCTTCTTGCATGCTTCCTCAAGCAAAGTGGTATATAAGGGATTGAGACTCGGGATATTGTGGGCATATTACCTGTAGATTTATTCTTAGCTGTCCAATTATACTTAATAAAAAAATCTCAACCACCTTACCTCCACTTGAAGTTGAAATAGTAAGCTTGCATTTGTTATAAAAAGAGGGGTTTGGATTGTAAAGGGTAAGAGGATGTAAATTACGCACTACGTCAGACCAAAAAAAACCTCAGAGTTGCATGGAGTATTCTCCGCAAAAGAGCCTCACAAAGAGACTGTTAGAAAGACACATAGGAGAAACAAAAATTTTGACACACAAATAATATGAGTTGTGGCACTTTATTGATTACAATAAACTTGAGGTAATCCTAAAATAGCTCAACATGCGAACACACTAACACACTCTAAATTAGACTTTTTCCAACATATAACTTGAATAGAACTCACTCTACTGGACTGAGTTAAGTGACTCTCCTAAATTAGCCAACTCTCATATTCGGGATTAATTACAATTTCTAACAGACAATTGTACATTTCACGTTTGCTAAGTTTAGCTAGTCCGTGAAGAAATGGATTGAACAGAGTGTGAAGATTTATAGGGATCCAATTTTCACTCGATTGTGAACGGAGTGATTAGGGTTCCATGAGTTGTAACCTGTGTTTCAAATTAAACATATTATTATTTTCATTGAACCGAGCTGCTAAGGTCTTGACCTTGTGAGTGATTTTTCCAGCTATATACGATTGAATTAGACCGATTCTTGAACAAGGGCCAGGTAAACAAGATCCGTGTCGTAGACATCAAATTATTCGAGCGCCTAAAGCTGCTGGACAAGTATATGCAAGTCCACGGATCAGAGTTTGGCGAAACGAGGAAAGGGAGAAGAGGTGTTTGGGTTCTAAATTTTTAATGTTTTAGAAAATTAGAGATCTGTTTACGTTTTGCGTGAGACGACGAAAGAACGGTCAGATTTAGCTGCAGAATAGTGAAAAACCAAACGTTAGTGCAGCTAGAGCGGTAATGGCCCCTGTGTCCTTTCATCTGTACTCCGAGGAAAATAACTTAATGGTTATTTGTTCAAAATTTTAAAACATATCTGGGGATAACTATTTCATGTACTTCGGGAGGATACTTCAAAATTTGTTTAAGTAGGAGAAGTATGGTTTAAGGTTTGAATAAATATGAAAAATGTAATAATAATAATTTAAATATTTAGACAAATATAAGAAATCCAATATAATAAACAAATAAAATCTATTACTTAATTTTTTAATGCTTTGGAACAGTAAAGATACATCGCATTTCATGTTCACTAAATATTTAGCGTATAAATGAGAATATTCAAGTAAATAGTAAATGAGAGTTTGTTCTCATCGTATTAGATTTGAAAACAATCAGAATAATAAATTTTTTTTTGGCAAAATCATCGTGAGAAAAATTAATGTGTACTAAATGAAATGGAATATGATTGGCAGTTATGTGAGTTTGATTATGTTTTGAGTGAAATTTGTTGTACTTTTAGATGGCTTAATTTTGTCTAAATAGCTTTAAAGTGAATTTTTGATTTTTTAATTTGTGTTATTTAAATTAATTTTCTAACCATATAACCATATAAATCCACATTATGAAAAACCCATAAAACACTTAATCATCCCCATCGAAATTGTGATTTCAAAAATCGAAGCAAAACTTAAAAAAACTCTATAAAAAAAACTCGAAATCAAATAACTGTCCAAAATTAAGTTATATTTAAATATCTATAAATTTAAAAAAGTGGTGTCCTACTCTTAGTACGAGAAGCCCTTAGGTTTGGGATTCCTGAAGCCCATGCTAGTTTGGCATCAAACCATTAATGGGTAAGTATCGAATGAACGTTTGCCGCGTTGTAATTCGGATCGAAATTGGATGCTAGTGTGAACATTAACGGGGAATCCAATTTGCCCTCTGTTGCGAGAGAATTGGAACCTGGTAATTAGGGTTCCATGGGCTGTAGCAATCGTTTCATATTAAACATATTATTATTTTCATTGAACCGAGATGTTACGGTTTTGACAATGTGAGCTATTTTTGAAGCTGTAAACTATCGGATTGGACTTGAAATAGCTAAACAATATCTTGGCCGTAGACATTTTGTTATTCAAAAATATATAAAGCTGTGAGACAATTCAGGGTTGGGCGAAACTGATGGGTTTCTTTAATGTTTTTTTAATATTTTAGAACACCATATATATGTTTACATTAATCGTGACACGTCCAAAGTACGGTCAGATTCAACTGGATAATCCAACCTTTTATCTTGGAACATTTCGTTCTGTACTTTTGTTGGGTTGAAACATCAAACGTTGGTACAGATTCAACGGTCATATTTATTTGTTACTCTCAAATTCAGAATGTAGAACGGAGAGAAGTAAATCCATTTAGAGTTTAAGGTCAGGGGATATGATTATAGAAAGGTAGAGATAGATGCGATTGGAAATTTTTGATATGAAAACAAATTACTAATTCATGATTCAAACAAATGTAATAGTGGAGTAGATATTGCTTTTTTTAATATTCAAAATAGTTAAATAGATCATATAGAAAATATCAACAATAAATAATTAAGGTGGAATTCTACTAAACTAAATTAACTTTGAACTCACTATGATACCTAGTAGACAATGAAATCAAATGTGATGACACCTAGTAGACACTTAGATTAATATCTCAACATCCCCCCCTAATCTCAAGTGTTACAAGTAGAGACACTTACAATGCCTAATTGCTCTCTTTGACATTTTAATACATTTTTGCCCAAAGATTTTGTGGAAATGTCTACGAGCTTGCCTTTCAAACCACAAAAAGCAAGTACTATGTCCCCATCATTGACAAGCTCAGAGATCAAACACAAATGTTTGTAAATGTGAAAATGTGTCATTGTGCTTGCTCTTTTGGTGGAAAACATGATTTTTTGATAAATAAATTGTTGAAATTTTGTCACAGTAAATAGGAGTTGGATCCTTTTGAACATTAGAAATATCTTTCAATAATATTCTCAACCACACTGCTTGACATGTTGTTGAATTTGGTGTTACATATTGTGCCTCTGTAGAAGATATTGAAATGATTGACTCCTTCTTCGATGCCCATGTTATCACATTGGTTCCAAGGTGAAAATCATACCCTGAAGTGCTTTTGCGATAATCTAGAATTTTTCCATAATGTGAACAATTTTCATAATGTGTATAGAAAAAACCATAGTTTATGGTGCCTACAATATACCTTAAGATCCTTGTTACAACATTCTAATGAGAAATGTTAGGTGACTACATAAACCTAGAGACAAAACATGCTACAAACATGATATCAGGTCTAGTTGGAGTTAGATACAATAAACTACCAACTAGACTTTTATACAATGTGAGATCAACTGGTGGTGATACATCTTCTTTTCTGAGCTTGGTTCCTTCAGAAATTGGTGTATGAGTTGGTTTGCAATTGGTCATTCAGAAATTTTTGATGATGGAAGTGGCATATTTTTGTTGACCAACAAAAATGGCATTAGCAGATTAGTAAATTTCAATGCCTAAGAAGTATTTCATGACACCTATATCAGTCATATCAAATTCTCTTTGCTTTGCTTGTTTGAATTATTCTAACCTCATACCGCATGTATAAAGAAGATCATCTACGAAAAGGCATACGATGAGAATTTACCTTTGTGAGTTTTGGTATACAAGGATAGCTCATGGCTCCTTCTGCAAAAATTACTCTTGATGAGACAGGCATCGATGCGACTGTACCAAAATCTTGGATCTTGCTTCAAACAATACAAAGTTTTATCTAATCTGTATACCTTATGCTCCTATCGTGGAACTTCAAAACCATGAGGTTCTTCCACATAAACTTCTTCCTGTAATATATAATTTAGGAAGCCAGATTTTACGTCATTCTCATAGAATTTTCATTTGCGTTAAGTTGTTATGGATAAAATCGTTTTGACACTGTCTAGCATTGCTAGTGGAGAAAATGTTTCACGAGAGTTGACACCAAACTATTGTGAGAATCCTTTAGCAACCAACCTTGCCTTATGTTTCTCAATTTCTCCTTTTTTCATTCAGCTTGTTCTTATATACCCATTGTACACCAATTCTGGTTTTGTCTCTTTAGAGATCAACTAATTCCCAAGGCTAGTTCTTCTTTATGGAAACAATTTCTTGGTTCATTGCATCAATCCAATGTTTTTTTTAACTGCTTCTTCGAAATGGGTCTTCAAAATGTGTTGGTTGGGATTAAAGGAATGAAAACATATTCTTGTCGTCAAACTCATTCTCCTTCTCATATACTTGTGTGATACTTCTTGTTTTTTTATTTTCTTATGAATATGTTGAATCAGTTTTGGATTCACTGCTTGAATATGTACCATTTTTAGAATGGTATGGCTCTTTTTGAACCTACAATATTGGTAGCTGAGGTAGATAGAAAAGGTGATTTGAAGCTTGATCAACATGATCAAACCAAGATTTATTTAAAAAAAAAATAACATCTCTTATTAAAACAAACTTGTTGGTAACTAGATTGTAAAGTATGTAGGCCTTTGACTCCTCACTATAGCTTATGAAAATGCATATTTCACTCCTATTATCAAAATTATTTATGTTGGAAAATATTACTAGGTTCGGTCTTCATTATTGTACTTTAAGTCAAATGTAATTTATTTTTCAAAAGAAAAGAAAATATAATTTTTATTATTGACTTATTAAAGCATGTGTTTCATGCTTTGGTCAAATGTATAGGTGAAACATCCATCATAGGAATTAGAATATTGTCAAAGCCAATTTATCAATACCCCTCCATCAAGTTTAAGTCTCCTTGTGGTTGAAAGAATTTGTAAATTTATGTAGATGTTCTATGCTTGATGAAACTTTACTTTTATTACAGCAATCACGTAAACAATTAAGTAAAATGCTGATAGAACATACGACTGGATCTATAGAAAACAAACCGGACATAGAAGAATGTGTTGGTACATTATGACGGTCAGTAGGATGCTTCAACCAGCAAAGTCTTCTTGGTTAGCCAACCCAAAATGTGTCACAACGGTCCTCAAATCAGTCACTCATTCAGCTCAAAGTCAACCCCAGAAAAGTCAACGTTGTCCAGAAAAGTCAACACAGGGCAGCAGTGATAAAGTCAACGCAGGTTGGTCTTCGGTCAACCTTTTGACCTCAATTTTTGTTCCAATGATTACGACCTTCCAAAATCGAACTCTCCACCAAATTTTAGCCCTTTTGGACCATGCGTTGACCAAAGTCATTGCTGGTCAAACTATCGTGGAAACCCTAGCTGCGGTAAACTGTAGTAAATTTGGCCAACCGTTGCTATAATAATTCATCCTCTTTCCCACGTGTGAACCAAATTTGCCTCCAAGGAGCTCATACTAAATCAAAAGAGGAGATGTGTGTGTTGAGAGTGAGTGAAATGCTCTCCAACGTTCACTGTATATATATCCATCATTGAGGTGTGTGACACATCTGCTCGGGGTATAAAACCTTAAGGCTGAACTGCACATATTTGAAATTATGAAAAATAAATTCAAAATAAATGTTCCGCTCATCATATTAAGATCAATTTTATATGGATCTTACACCTCTCCGAAAGAGGAACCCCATAAAAATATTGGTGTCTTCATATGAGAATCATAACATGGAGTTTGGACCTAGCTGTCTAATTTTAACACTCCCTCTCAACTAGGGAGAACTCCATCCACCTGTGCAATCAAACATCGTGCGTCATCCTGTCGTAACTTCCTTTGCTGGCCTCTTTATTTTAGAATAGAAGTGGGTCAGTCGCAAAGAAATCATCCCCTAGCTAACAGATTCAGCCGAGAGGTCTAAAATCTCTATCAGACTCACAAAGAGTCTCATACCAACCCGAAGTTGGTTTACCTGACCCGAAGTCAGTTGGATGTCTGAAACCTCACTATACTTGATCCTAGATCAAGTGGTTGGACCATGCCATCCTAGATAGAGATTACAACAATCTCTGATGCGTCCATCTGTCTTTGCCACTAGTCTCTAGCTTTACCCACCTAATTGGCCAAATGAGAGGTACTTCCCAAGAGCCCTGGACTCAATGGGTAGGATGCATACGGAGCACAGATAATGAGAGGTGAAGCAACTCAAACATCATAATGATGGGGCAGAAGCACCACAATGTTTGGCAAGCCTAGCCTCATGAGTGCTTATAGCTCCGAGAAGCTATCCCCAATGCCCTGAAGAGCTCCCAAATCTCATCGTCCAACAGGACCCATATCATAGGGTCATTTCACAATACCAAGACTCTCACGAAAGGCAAGGAATATGACCTTCCCTAGGGGATTTGTGAGAATATCTGTGACCTACTCATCAGTTCCTATATGATCGAGCCTTACGACGCCTCGCTGTACCATATCCTGGATAAAGTGGTACCTGATATCAATATGCTTGGATCGATCATGGAACACTTCATTATTGGACAAGAGAATCCCACTCTAGTTATCACAGGGTATCACGATGGTATCTAGCACATGTCTAAACGGGTCACTAAAGAGCTTTTGCAACCAAACTGCTTCACAACAGGCCATACTTGCTGCAATGTATTCGGCCTCTACAGTGCTCAAAGCCACCAACTTCTACTTCCTATTCATTCATGAGATCGAAGCAGAACCAAGATTAAAGTAGCATCCTGATGTGCTCTTACGATCCACCACACTGCCAGCCCAATAGGCATCAGTATATCCAAGGAGTGTCACACTCTCGGTAGTGTATCTCAGCCCATGGTTTATCATGCCCCAAAGGTATCTTAGAAGATTCCTGGCACC